>JAAGKR010006937.1:0-39942 GCA_011419295.1 Clarias macrocephalus
ATGTTTATTAGGACAAGACTAACCTTTAGACATAACTGTACTGCGTATATAATATATACATTTATCTGAAATGACTGAAAAATGTTGAACCTCGAGCAATGTGCTTATTTAGAGTGATTTAATGTGCACAGTACACACTGGGGTCATTTCCAACACAATGTAAGCTGTAGACCGAGATGCATCCGATGTGTTAGAACAGACTAAAAATAAACACACAGTCATAAGAGCTTACGTCGTCATTTCAGTCCGAAATTCATAAAACACGAGAAGAAGCCTCCTATGCGCGAAACAGAAATTAATATCCTGCCTCTATGATGCAGATATGCCTCAGACACATGCGAGAAATTTCCACACTCCCACATGATGCGACTGTTACCATGGCTGCGTCCGTTAAAGGAAAAAAAAAAAAAAAAGAATGAAGTGCCAGCTTGATGGCTGACTCTCGTTTCTATTTGAGTTAGTGAGGAACTTCTAACCGTGCACCCTCACATGTGACCTGATATTAAGTGAGTTTTTCATCTGCCTCTGCTGTTTTAAACCGTGCAAATTATTTTTAATGCCAGGACGCGGACGGCATAATAAGTCGTAAAGCATCATGGTCGAGAAGGTGTGAAAAGATAATAAGATATTAAAGGTGCAATAGTAAATTGTATTTTTTTCCTTACTAATAATAGAAATAAGCGGACTTGACCTCAGGCGGTATGACAGTATGACATGGATGAGAAACACGGTCTGGAACGTACATTTGTATCGTTACTTTGCACCTTGTTCGTTATTCGACCTCCAACAACACTGTAGTTTAATATACCGTATAAGGAACCTACTGTATCACGCCATGATGAATGAACACAGATGCAGGTTGACCAGACTTTACTGGAGATTCACCCAAAGGTACAGTCGGAGCACTTCCTGGTGAGACATGTCAATCAAGTCATCCAGCGATACCTCTGCAGACCAGCTGTCAGTCCGCGTTGATCCCCTGACGGAATGTCACCTTGAGCGCCGGCTCATTCCGTCTCCACCTGCGTGTTTTCTTCAGCACTTTTAGTTCCAGTGTTTCAGGGTGAGTAAGCGTTCGCCCACTTCTTCCCCTTCAGGGGAGTGGTTTAATGTATGTCTGAATCTCGCCAGGAAGTGATCGTGGGAGGTAAGGTTCAAGACCTCTATAGCCCACCTGAGAGCCCTCATGTGGAATCCAATGTATTTTTGTGCTCCTGGTCTGCACTTTTGGCTTGCGATGTATAGTGAGGTCCGATGCCTCACTATACATCTCTGGGAAACGTCAATGCACGAGCAACGAGTGAGCCAGAGGACAACGGGGGAAGCTGCTGGTACAGTACAGGTGATGGTGTTGCAGAAGCTTGACGCTGAGACGTAGAGAGACGGTAGTGAGGTTCAAGCCCCTGTATACCGACTTTGGTTCTCTAGGGCTGTTCTCAAGTCGCCGACTTCTAGATGGTGAAGTAATCTGTCATGCAATGATAATCGTTTGTTGCAACGGCTTGACGAGCCACCATACAGTCCTCCAAGGTCCTCCAAAAGAAAGTCTTCAAGGTCTTCCTAACATGTGGGTTTATTTTTTTTTTCCCTTCAGTTTCTTTAGCCTAAAGATGACATAAGGGGACACTCGCTTGATGCTGTTGAGATGAGAGCGATATCAGAAACTGCATTTCTTAATGCAAATATAACTATAAGCCTTAATCAGTATTCATCTAACCATCTTTTAATTCATCGCTCTTCAAGTAATGGAAGAAAAAGTTCGATAACTAATGAGCTGTCGTTTTGGCTCCGTGTCCCTCCGAACATTGCGAATTCATCAGGGAAGGCTGTCTTTGTAAAAACTTCGGGGTGTTAATTCAAAGTGCAGCGCAACCTTTGGGGCGAGATTATGATGTGAGTCATGGCCGTGCTTTATGCACATCGTTCTGCTGCCTGGCGTTTTGACTGAGCGTTACTCAGCAGAGAGCTGTATGCCGTGGAACGGGGCGGATCAATGATCTCCCAAATCATTTCTCAGCGTCACGAACAGCTCCCCTGCTCACCAGCTCGCCCATGCAGCTCCAGGCTCCTCTATTCTATTCTATTCTATTCTATTCTATTCTATTCTATTCTATTCTCGGACAAGATGTGAGTTACTGTCAGCATCGATACCAACATCCGCTCGAGCGTACTCACGGCAGCAAAGAAATCGCCTAATTATGCGCTGATGAGGTTTTTATGCATGCAAATGAAGCCGGTCTGAGTTCATGACATTGTCTCGGAGTCTTGTCTCTTTCACTCAGTTTTCACTTCTTCTTTGTCAGCAATGAATGGATTAGCTATAAAAAATCAGACCACGTTTCCCATTCTATGGCTGAAATGTTCGCTTAATTAAAATTTACTATTGAGCTCTTCTGATATCAGTTAAGGTCCAGTGGAATCTGCTCTTAAGGAGTTTTTTTTCCCACAGATCCATAAATAGGACTGACTTTTTTTTTTCCCTGCAAAATTTGGCTACTAACACTCTCTATGCTTCTATAGAACCATCTTCTGTAGAATTTGGTTACTAAATTTCTATAGGATTTCCATAAACGTTATATGACAGGGCCATCTCAACTATGAAAAAAAAAAAAAAAAACTTTATTCCTCTATATAACCCCTTGACAGACACACTTATTCCCAAACTACCGCCAATTTGGGAACGGCAATTAACCTAACCTACAAGTCTGTGGCCGGAAACCCACCAAGTATGGGGAGAACATGCAAACTCCATGCACACAGAGACGGGAATCGAACCCGGACCGTGGCGGTGCAAGGCGGCAATGCAAATGCAATTTTGTTGAATTTTCTGATTCCTGTTCTTGGGTCTCAGTGATGTTTTATGCCCACCTTAAGGTTTGACAAACTGTCCATTAAGACATGCTTTTCTGCACACCATGGCTGGTACTGTAAGAGTGTTTAACTGAGTTACTGTGGCCTGATCATATCAAACTACCATTTTTTCCAACATAACAGCCACTTACGTGCATGATGTTTTTTTTTTGTTTTTTTTTTGTGTGCCAACAACAACCATGCGCCAATGAAAAAGAAATTCAAAAATGAAAACAAATCCATGTGAAACAGGACTGTGGTATAAATATTAATATGTTATTGTTTTATAGAGTAGAATCAATATTCATAAAATAATGCCAGCTGTGCCCACATCTTTTTTGTTTGCGTTGCTGCTGAAGCATTTTGTGCCAGCGGGCCTTTGTGTCCTACAGGTGTTTGTCATCGCACAGTAACTCCTCTGCCTCTCCACTCTAGTTCTGCATCAAGCACTGTCTATTTTTGTACCCTTTACTGTACTGGAACAATAGGTTGCTAATGAAGAGGGAGAGAGACACACAGCATGGTTCCTCGCCACAGAGAAAGGACCAGCGCATGGTTTTGCCTGAACAGAATCATTCACTCTACCTGTACATGCACAGGCTGCTTGAACCAAAGCGCACATTTCTACCCATAATGAGACGTACAGTAAATGCAGAGTTACACAGCCAATGTGATCCGGTGCTAACGCAAGAGTATCAATGGAGACACCGGTTCTTTATTGGGACACGACAAACAAACAAACAAACAAAAAAAATAGCGGCATGTAGAGCTTTGTGCTGTGAATAATTTATGAATGTTTTTTGTTTGTTAAGCCACACGGTGACCTATAATATGAATCATTCAAGCATAAAAATAAAAAAAAGCATCTTAAGGCATGATCCAATAAGAAACAGGTTAGTATACCGGTGATGCTGAGTGGTGGGAACGGACGAGAGGGTGAAACGAGCTTGAACAGATTTTTTAACCGTATATTGACGCACTTTGCAGCCTGTCGCAGGAAAACATTTGTTCCTATTTCTTTTATTTAATCAACATAATTTCATATATTTGAATGTAACAGGGCGGCACTGTCGCCTTGCACCTCCAGTTCGAATCCTGGCAAGACTCGATTTCCATCCCTGTGTTGCATGTTCTTCCAGTGCTTGGTGGGGTTCCCTCCGGGTACTCCGGTTTCCTCCCACAGTCCAAAGACGTGTCGGTTAGGTTAACTGGCGTTCCCAAATTCTCCATAGTGTGTGAATGTGTGTGTGCCCTGTGATAGATTGGCACCCTGTCCAGGCTGTACCCCACCACATGCCCTAAGTCTCCTGGCACCCTGAAATAGAGGAGTGGCTTATATCTCCAGAAAGCTGCAAATGTGGCCTTTTGGAGAATGAAGTGAGTGAATCTTATTCCCATTTTGTATAACCATGGTAGAACCTCCGGTCAACATTCACGTGCTACAGCCAATTTGCGAACGCCAATTAGCCTAATCTTTGGATTTTGGGAGGAAACCCACCAAGCACAGGGAGAACATGCAAACTCACACAGAGTACAAAACACACAAACCTGACGCAGGAATCGAACCCAGGAACTGGAGGTGCAACAGACAGCGGTAACCACTGAGCCACCATGCCGTTTTGGTGTAATAGACAGACCATATTCAGTTATACTGTACTATGCCTTCCTAGCTCAATTGCTGCTAAAACTACTGCTAGATTCGTTCCATGACTGCCCTGGTTTAATGTAAAAAAAAAACAAAAAAAAAAAAAACAAAGTTGGATCATCTAAGACCAGTTTAGAGCAACCAATCCACCTATAATCCACACAAGTGCTTAAAGGTTTCCCTGGTGTACATGGAGATAACTCAATGGTTGCATGCCTGAGGCAGAATACATGTCCAGAATAGAGGTGGACATTTCAGGGCCACTACCTGATGGATGTAGTACAATATATAAAATCACTAGAGAGCCTTAAAGGCTAAGCTAACCCTGAAAACATCCCTGCAGAGCCTTAAGGCTAAGCTTTTCCTGAAAATCACTGCAGAGCTTTAAAGGCTAAGCTGTCCATTCCAAAAGGAGCTTTAAAGTCTGACGTTCCTCAGCTGTTTTGCATCATTATGCAAGAGAGGTACATTTGATCGTTGGAACATATCAGCATATCGATGAAATGTCACTTTATTTTGCCCTCAATCTGAGAAATGAGAATTTCCTACGTCCTGAGTTTTTTTTTTTTTTTTTTGTCAGGGTGTTGAACGGATTCTCAACTTCCTCCTGACGCTTAGCATTACACATACACAGTAATGGATGCCTTTGAAAATGTTCAGCTTAATAGATTTGGAGTCCCTTCGGCCAGCTGAGTTTTCAAATGATTTTTTTTTTTATTATTCATGTAAAGCATCAGTTGCTGAACTTCTGAAGTATCGCTTATGAATGTACGAAATGTTCATGATAATTTGCACATATTATTGATGTGTGATTGATAATTGGTGTGTGCAAAGTCATCAGAGCTCATTTATTTTCCTGAAATGTTATTGAGATAGCCTGGGAAAATGGATATCGCTGTTGTGGAGTCTTTACATGTATAGTGGAATATTTTAAAAGCCTTTCTTGTTTTAATGTTCATAATTATGGCTAAAAGCGTGTGCAAAAATTCAAAGCTCCGGAATCTCAAAATCGAATATTTCATTTCATTTCATCATGAGTAATTTAATATTCATCCATAATAAATAAAGTGTATCTCTCAGTCTCAGACTGCTGGCCTGACAGTTGTCCAGAAGACGATCATCGACACCATCCACAAGGGACAGCAAGCCACACAAAAGGTCATCGCTGAATGGGCCGGCTGTTCCAGATTGCTATACTGAAGTGTACTGTAAGGTAAAAGGCTGGTGGGATAAGGTGCATGAGCAACAGTGATGACTGCAGGCTTAAAAAGATTGTTAAACTAATCTGATTCAAGAAATTGAGAGAGATTCATGAGGAGTGGAACGAGGCTTGAGTCAGTGCATCAAGTTAACCTAACCTAAATGTCTTTGGACTGTGGGAGGAAACCGGAGTACACGGAGGAAACCCACCAAGCACAGGGAGAACATGCAAACTCCATGCACACAGAGACGGGAATCAAACCCGGACCCTGGAGGTGCAAGGCAACAGTGCTAACCGGTACACCACTGTGCCGCCTCTATGCAATGACATCTTAATAAAATGGGCTAAAACCCAAAGCCACTCCTGAACCAGAGACAATATCAGCAACGTCTTACCTGGGAAGGAGAAAAAGAACTGGATGGTTTCTCGGTGGTCCAAAATTCCTCTTTTCAGATTGATGTAAATGTTTCCTTTCATTTGGAAATCAAGGTCCCAGAGTCTGGAGGAAGAGTCGAGAGGTACTGTACGAAATCTAAGCTGCTTGTCCAGTGTGAAATTTCCATAGTTGGTGATGATTTGCAGTGCCACGACATCTGCTGGTGTTGGTCCACCGTGCTTTATCAAGTCCATAGTCGGCCTTCTACCAGGAGATTTTTGAGTACTTCACGCTTCTATCCGCTGACAAGCTTATAGGGAGGCCGATTTCCTTTTCCAGCAGGAATTAGCACCTGCCCAAAGTGCCAAAAACTACAACTAACTGGTTTACTGACCATGACATTACTGCGCTTGATTGGCCAACCATCTCACCTGACCTGAACCCCATAGGTTACCTATTTGGTATTGTCAAGAGGAAAGATGAGAATTACCCCAACCAATGGTACAGATGAGATAAGGCTGCTAGCAAAGCAACCTTGACTTCAATAATGAATCAGCAGTTCCTCAGGCTGAAGGCCTCCATGCCATGCCATGCTAAGGGAACCCTGGCCAAGTAGAAAAGTGCATAAATTAAAATACACTGACATTTCTGTATAGTAATTTATTATTATTATTATTATTATTTATTTGATTGATCTTAAGTAATATTCCATTTGGAGATGAAACAATGGATGCTTACACACTGTGCCAAATACTGTGTCTAAGAATCTGGACTAAATCAAGAAGATGGTAGTGCTTTGCTGTGGCTTAAAAGACTTCAGTTAAATAGCTTACAGCGCTCTTGGGCAAAGCATTTAACACCAAGTGTCATTCCACGTGAAGAAGCCAGTCGGAGTACATCACGTACAGTACAACACAAAACAAGAGGAAAATCGTTAATGCTAAATGTGACCAAAAACATCCAGTGAACTTCTTGTCTCAGCTGGACGCCTTTGACAACACCTGGCAGTGTGTCATGTCAGGAAATGTTTCGTATATTCATGAGTTTGCTTTGACGCATCGTGTCTTGCACATTTTCCTTTTCTTCTTGGTTTGAGTGTTGCATGTTAGCGTTTATCAAAAGGATGTCTGTCTAACTGCGTGTGCATGTGACTGAGTTCGTATGTGTGTGCAAGAACGGCGGGGGGAGTCGAGGGGCGGGGGGGGGGGGTCAGCGAGTGAGAAAGAGAGAGATGGCTAGATAGATAGATGTACTCATTTCCTGTGTAATTGGCAGGAATAAATATCTCTCCCTAGGGGTGATTCACGAGTGACTCGGCAAGCTAGCTGTCTTTTTGGAGCGAGAGCTTGAGTTATCTATTTCTTCTGCCTTGTTTACCACACACTGCCATCATTACTTTTGCCTCGAAGGACAAGGACGGCAAACCACAGTATTCTAATGAAGCAGTTATGTTAAGGGCCAAATCCTGAATACTCTAGCTTATACAAAAGGACGCTACAATAGGTAGGAAATAATAGCAATCACACCGCGGGTAATGCATTTAAGATCTGCACGTGGTGTAAAACTGTGTTTCTCAAATTGTGTTCAGTTTGTCGTATCTTTGCCTATCATTACACATTCTCCATCAATCACCTATGATTTTGCTAACATTACTTGTGAACTGGTCGGATTTAGCTGTGGATTTAGTATCTATCAGAGTGTGTACTATCCAATAGTTTAGTGTGTGTGTGGGGGGGGGGGGGTGGGGGGGTTGGGGGGTTGTTTAATTCGTTAAAATGTTAAAGCTCAAAATGATCCGCTTTAATGTAATCAGTGATATTATTATTTCAAGGTAAAGCCTTTCAAATAAATGTCTGCCTGTCTTTCTCTGCCTTGAAACGTCCCCAGCTCATTAGAATTCACTTATACCGTACAGACTTCAATGCTGGTGTTTTTCGTGGTAGAAATATGAACTAATTCCAGTAAAAAAATATTCAGTTTTAGCTTTTCTAATTAATATCTATTGGTGCAGGTGTTTGTTCACATTACGCAAGTAGCCTATTAGTAGCTTATGTTAAAGTAGATTATTTAATCTTGCACATAACTGTTCATAACATCAAACATTTCGATTTTACTCGCTGTATGATGAAGGTTAAACGACGGTCTCATCAAAGTTTCATCAAATTCTGACCAGCCAGTTTTGAGTGATTCTGTGACAAATTCTGGCTGGACAGACATACAGACATACAGACATACAGGAATTTTTCTGAGACTGGTTTCAGGTCCTCCAATGTATGAAGTATAAAGATATCATTGAAAGAGTTCTGACCAATGTACAGACAAAACCTCTCTTTTATTTATACAGACAAAAACGCACCATTTAGTGCAGGGTTAGATTTAGTTGTGGATTTAGTGGATCTACTATTAGAGCATACTATACTGAACAGACAAAATAATAATGAACAAAGTGAAAGAGTTGACATGAGCTAACACTGGGTAAAAATATAGTAACTTGCTATATTATAAAATGTAAAATTTCTGAATTCCACTTGAAAGTAATGACTCAGCATATGAAGATGGAGATAAGGATTCTCTCGAAGGCCAAAGCCATGGCTAAGTTAACAAGTGCATATTAACAACAGTAATGACTTCTCAGTACCTACTAACCCACAAACACTCCTCACTGTAAAAAAAATATATATAATAATAATAATAATATGAGCCAAAATGTCAGTCCATCCCGGGTCTTCCATTAAAATCGTTCATTGCTTCCAGTGGCCGAATAACACAAACGCTCCTGCCGAGGAGAGTGTTTATTAGCCTGTGCTAATCATTTGTGGGCATGAATTTGTCAGAAAATGCATGAAGTTAAAAATCAACGTCAGGATTTTATTACAGAAATGACATCACCAATAAACAACAAAACCAAAAGTCTAAAGTACACGTCAACATCTATTACTGGAGGAAAAAAGGGGCAAACACAACGTCTAAAAAGTAGCTATGAGTAAGAAATAGTTGTCGTGGGAAATTAATGTATCATTAAGGACAGGGTTGTGGTGTGAAGTCGAGGTATAATCTTACACCCTGAGGTGATGTTACATCGCTGCAATTTACTAGCAATTGTAGTTTTTGTTCCCTTTTTTTTAGATGCTGCAAAAGCATTTTAGTCGCTGTGACCAGTTCAATTACAGTATCTATGAAATATTAAGTTCCTCATCAGCTTGTTCTTGGTCTCTCTCTCTCTCTCTCTCTCTCTTTTCTTACCTTGTTACAGAAGTTACAGAAAACATCACACTGTTCTGTCTAACTCATTAATGTGAAGCTAAAACTTGAATTACAGCTTGAAATTCTACCAAAGGTTATTTAGGGTCGCGTGGGGCTTGGAGCCTATCCCAGGAGACTTGGGGCACGAGGCGGGGCACACCATGGACCAATCGATCGCAGGGCACAGACACGTATACTCCCACAAAGTCATTCTATCAAAGGTTATGCAAAATGAATGACTATTTTTTCTGACCAATCAATACAAGGATGCTGAATAAGGCTCAGCAATGTAGGTGAATTTGGCACAGTGGTTAACACTGTCACATTGCACCTCCAGGATCCGGGTTCGGTTCCTGTCTCAGCGTCATGCATGTTCTCCCCCCGAGCTTGGTGGGTTTCCTCCGGGTACTCCGGTTTCCTCCCACAGTCCAAAGACATGCAGATTAGGTTAACTGCCATTAACCCGAATGAGCACGTGAATGTTGATCTAACACGGAAAGAAATACAATAGCATCGCCGTTGCCCTCCACAGAGGTTCCTACTGTAGATGAGCAGTTTCTATACAGTGTTGTATATCCACCTGAATCCTGATATAGGTGAGAGCTGAACTCTTTGACATAATGTATCATAGTCCACTTGTTATAAACCATGCAAAAATTGAATTAGTCGAATACAGTCGTAAATTCTCATGACTCATAGACTGTGGGCTTCAGATAGGAGAACAAAGTACAATACAGGAGTGCAGGGCACAGTGCTTGTTTTCCCTAAAGTGTGACTTCATGACATGGGCTTAAAGTACATCACTTCACTTTATCTATCATTTCTTTGTCTATACTTTCGGTAACATGCGTTTAATTCTATTCTCTTCATTTTATTACATTACCGTTGAAATCATTTCATATTTTTAACACTTGATCGTACAACTTGTTAAGCTACCACATGAGCTCAAATCACTGGAGTGCACTAAACACTAATTAAACACCCTTAAATTATACCAGCTTTGCTTTGCATGGCATCATTCATGCTTTTTTTTTTCTTTCTTTTTTTCACAGCTGCAATATGAATTCACACCGCACCGTCAGCAGTGAGATAAGATCTGCTGTGACGAATAATCAGCACACTGCATCCTGCTTGCAAAAAAGCACCTTTCATCAGGCCAACAAATGGCCACTTCTTTCCAACTGGCTTTTGCCTAGCTGCTTTCATTAAACACTAAAATGAGATTATTCCAGTGTTGCATTGCGGTTATAATGAGTACATAGTTCTTCCTCTGTCTACAGTCAGTGTCTAGGAGTCTAATTTGCATGTCACGTTTGGAAATCAGGAACCGCTCACAAAAAGAATTGACAATTACACTTGTTTTCACACACCAGCGATCGCAAAGTCACGACTTGGAAGCGAACGACATGCGAGCTGTAAATCAACGGCGCCAACTTGCAGAAAAGCGGCGGAGGGACTGAACAGTACCTCGGGATTTTGTCATTGAAGACAAAAGCCAAGAGGAAAAAAGGACTGGATACTAAATATGATTCTTTTATTCAATAAAGTGCTTATTTAAAAACTTTTAACTGATACGTATGCAAAGTTCAGGGATGGACAAATGTAAAATTATTATTATTAGCTATCCCATCTAGTTTTGACATCTGATTAGCCTGAGGAAATGATGGATGGGTGGTTGATGTTGATTAGCAGTCCAAGCTTATGTTTATGTAAATTTCATCCTAGCTACAAAATGGGGACAAATCATACTGTAAGTGCCTTTATGTCCATCTTTTTTCACAATCTTACAGCTTACATTATTGAACTTCTGTAAAACTATGATCCCTATAGGTACTACTGTGTATGCTGATTAATCTAAAGGAAATACATTGCACTTTATGTGTAGGATGTACATACATACTGTACAGTATTACTCATGTCTAGGTTCTACATTGTTTAATGCTCATGCTGGGAGCAGCCATGTCGATTTAATGTTACCTGCTAAAATTGTGTGAAAATTTCTAGTTGTACATTTCTGTTAGAAATGATAATTTGAATGCACAATGTTTAGTGTAAATCATTTGTTCAATAAAACTGGGTGGCCCATAAATCTAAACAGTTGGGCTTTATATTAATAACTGACATAATTTGATAATATTATAAGTGTCTCGTGATTACAATAGTATAACTATAATTATCGTTTACTTATTTTAGCTTGTATGCACCCTGTGACACATCGAGGAACTACGGAGCCACTAGTGACCCACAGGCACTACCATCACGAGCTACAAGAGGCGTTCAAGTCAAACTTGATGAAGTTTCTTTGGAATGAAGATGCAAATCCGATTTATAGAAGTCTTCAAGAACACTGTGATGATGAAACTTCTAGCTGTAGTAAAACATTTCAATGGTGCAAACACTGTGCTTGCTGAGGTGGCTCGGTGCCCACTGCTTTGTTCCCGTAAGCACGCAGCAAGTGGAACGCTTGATCCTTGAAAGTCAATAACTTTCGCCAGCTTGCAGAAGAGCTGCATCCACACGATCATTCAACAACACCAATTTGTACATTGTAGGAACTTGGCTTGGAGTTATTCTTACATCCCTTATACAATCCTGCCCTAGCTACTGTACCAGTCATTTTCCTATACATCTGGGCCATTCATGGAGTTCCTGGAAGGCTAGGAAAATTTTGTACCTTGATTGTCACAAATTTGTCACTTACTTGATATTCAACCATTGTTTATAAACTAAGCTGTATAAAATGCCGTTATTCTGATTATAGGTATTGGCATGATGATGACATCCAAGTAGCCCGAGGAAATGATGGAGGAGTTGCTGATGTTGATTACTAACCCAAGCTTATGCCTTTTGTAAATTTCATCCTAGTTACAGAATGGGGACAAATCAGTATAACTGATATTTAGTGCTAGTGATTTGTCCATGATTCTGAAAATAAAGTCTGGATATCCTTATGTCAAAACCACTGTACTTCTAAAGAAATGTTCTACTGTAGCTCTTAGGTTTAGCTTCAGAAAGTGACCAAAACCCTCCCCACTTTCACGAGGAACAGCATAAATCCTGAAGCTTGAGCCATTAACGATCCAAAGGACACTGCTTATGGAAGAAAACATGTGCAAGAGCACCATGAGCCAAAGAAAAGCACGTTGACCTTCATGTAAACAAAAGACATATGGAAAATAAACGAACCTACATATTCATTCATGTAAAACCAGATGTCTACATTTTAATGCGACTTTTCTCTAAGAAATATGGAATAAGCTTATTAATAACCTTAATATACTTACACCAACATTGTCAGGATACATACACAGGGCAATATTACAACATGATATATCATGTACTTTAGGTTGTTTCCTTAAAATGCAAATACAACCACAACAACAACAACAACAAAAAAAAAACACCTATTAAACATCATCCGTAGTCTATCAGGCTGGGGAAACTGATTAAATGCATCTGAGCCCTGTGAATTTTAAATGCCCGCAGTCATGGAATATGTGGGTTGATAGTTTGCATGCTAATGTAATATTTAGGTTAAAAAGGTTGTGCGTACCTATTTAATTAGACAAGACTACCAAATTAGAAAAAAAAAAAAAAAATTGAAAGCTTAATGAAGTTATGCAACACCAGGCAACTCAATTAACTCTACACAACATGCGCTTACTCCTCCTGTTATTTCTCTCTGTGGTTAGAGTTGGTTTAGTTAGGGGCTGGGGTTAGGGGATAAGGTAACCAGGTAAGGTTTGGTTAGGGTTAGGGGTTATCATTACGCGTTAGGGGTTTAGGTTAGGGGTTAGTTATTAGGGGTAGGGTCATGGATTATGGGTTAGGGTTCGAGTTGGGTTGGGCAAATAGATTAGCGTAGATTTGCGTAGAATTAACATTAAGGTTAGCAAGATCGCTTCATAGCTTACAGTATACATCATAAATCAGTAAATACTATGGACTATTTAGTAATGACTACAGGTTACTCACGGATTATTCTGAAGTAGGAAAGCCCTGTCATGAAAGTAAACAGGAAACTGGTGGATTTATGTAAGACAGTACAGCACCCACATTAGCATTATTATTATTATTATTATTATTTTTCCAATTGTTGATCTGCATGATTCTATTCATCAGTTTTTGTTCTTTAATATATTGAGGTAATCTTTATGTTTTAAGTAAAAGACTCATTTTAAATCAGGCATCTCACACTTTCTCATTAGTTTAGCCAAATTTGCTAATGTTATAGAAGAGTAAGCCTGGAAGAAGTAAAGTTCACATAATATGTCGAATCGGTGTTACAGTACAGTATATATTTCGGGCCGACATCCGTCACCCATATTTTCGGATCATTACAGAAAAACATGGGAGAGAAATTTGATGGTTGAGGTTGAGGTTGAACCTGAACAGAAGGGAAACACATAACAGAATGACATGGTGGGATTTGTAGCTTTAAACAAGGACGCATGGTTCAAGGACCAGTCACGTTCCCTCTTAAAATCAGCACATCTTTGTGTACTCTATGAATAAAGAACATGCGTGAAGCTAATTAGGTGTAGTAGAGTGTTGCTAAAAGGAGGACCAAGTTCACACACTGAAGTCACCAGTGATTAAACCTCATTAACACCTCCCATTGTGCTGTTGTGACTAGTGTAACACTGCAGTGGGAATTTAGCTTCCAGTTCCACTCGGATGTTCATTCTGCTTTGATGTTTTAATTCATGTTGGTGGACATTCTTGTGTTCCATTTCCAAATTTCATAACTGACTGATTAGGCATGTCTCGTGTAGACTGAATTATTTTCACATGTAATTCATGGCTTTTATTGGTCACATTTTCTTCCCACACAATTCATATCAATACAGGCGATCCATTTATTCGTACTTACTATGTTTATTGCTTTTTGTTGCTTATTTTTTAGGAGTAACTTACAGTACATTCACAGATTTTTTTTTCAGATGATTAATTGTAATTTTTGAATACACACATAATATATTTGCAGAATACTTTTTGTTTTGCATATAATTATTTTCAAATTAGATTTTTTTTAGTTCAATATCGAATTTAAATAATTTCAACATAATTGAAAATTTTAAGTTTTAAATGTAATTCTTTTTTCATCTAACATTTCCCCACAAAACTTTGTTCATTCATTTATTTACATGATAATTTTTTTTCACAAGTGATTTTTAATGGATTTATCCTGACATTTATTAATAATAATAATAATAATAATAATAATAATAATAATAATAATAATAATAATAATAATGTTTTATATATTACTTTAAAAGACATTCAGAGTTGTTTAGTTTAAAACGAATATGTTTTTTTTTCAGGGTTAATTATTTATAATTTTATAATTAGTAATAAAAAAAGTATTCCCCACCCCCAGTTTATTTCAGTTTTATTTTTATACATGTTTTGTCTATTTTTACAACTACATACAAACTAATTAATTTTCAAATGTACTTTATATGCAATTCATTAATATACATTTATTTATTAAAGTACATGTAATTATTTTATACTTAAATATGATTACCTCATACACATCCTTTTTTGTTGTTGCATAAAATGACTTCACTTTGATACGATTCACATATTGTCAAATTTGACCTTTATGCAACTTTTTTGACAATATTATATGAAGTATAATTATACTATATAATTATACAAGTAGCTTGTTAAGTATGTAGGATGGTCATTAGTTGGTTTTCTGACTACCGCTTGCCAATATATGCTATATGGCAATAATAATATTTAGTTATTAGTACAGGTAAAACTTGAAAAATTAGAATATCGTGCAAAAGTTCATTTATTTCAGTAATGCAACTTAGAAGGTGACACATAGTAAACATAGATGAGAGACTCATTACATGCAAATCAAGATAGTTCAAGCCGTGATTTGTCATACTTGAGATAATTATGCCTCATGAAAACTCCAAATCCACAATCTCAGAAAATTAGAATATTACATGCAATCAATAAAACAAGGATTGTACATAGAACAATATCGGACCTCAGAAAAGTATAAGTATGTATGCATACTGTATGTACTCACTACACGGTTTGGGCCCCTTTTCAGCAATTACTGCCTCAATGCGGCGTGGCAGCTACCAGCCTGTGGCACTGCTGGGGTGTTATGGAAGACCAGGATGCTTCAATAGCGGCCTTCAGCTCTTCCGCATTGTTCGGTCTCTTTTCTCTCATTTTTCCCTTGGCAATGACCCACAGATTCTCTTTGGGGTTCAGGTCAGGAAAGTTTGCTGTTCAATCACGCACAGTAATCCCACAGTCATTGAACCAGGTTTTGGTGCTTTTGGCAGTGTGGGCAGGTGCCAAGTCCTGCTGGAAAATGAAGTCAGCATCCCCATAAAGCTCGTCTGTGTAAGGAAGCATGAAGTGCTCCAAAATCTCCTGGTAGACGGCTGCGTTGACCCTGGACTTAATGAAGCACAGTGGACCAACACCAGCAGATGACATGGCTCCCCAAATCAACATCATCAACTTAATACTGGACTTCAAGCATCTTACAGTCTGTTCCTCTCCATTCTTCCTCCAGACTCTGGGTCCATGGTTTCCAAATGAGATGCAAAAAATGCTCTCATCAGAAAAAAGGACGTTGGACCACTGAGCAACAGACCAGTTCTGTTTTTCTTTAGCCCAGGTAAGACGCTGCTGACGTTGTTTGCTGTTCAGGAGCGGCTTGACAAGAGGAATACGACATTTGAAGCCCAGGTCCAGGATCCGTCTTTGTGTGGTGGCTCTTGATGCACTGACTCCAGCCTCAGTCCACTCCTTGTGAAAGTCCCCAACACCTTTTGAATGGCCTTTTCCTGACTATCCTCTCCAGGCTGCGGTCATCCCTTCTGCTTGTGCACCTTTTTCTACCACACTTTTCCCTTCCACATAACTTTCTATTAAGGTGCTTTGATACAACACTTTGGGAACATCCAACTTCTTTTGCAATTACCTTTTGAGGCTTTCCCTCCAGCAGTCTTTCCCATGGTTGTGCTTTCTACTGAACAACACTGAGAGACCATTTAAAGGCTCAGGAACCCTTTGCAGGTCTTATGGCTTAATTAGCTGATTAGACTGGGACACTTTGATCCTCGAATATCGAACCTTTTCACAATATTCTAATTTTCTGAGATTGTGGATTTGGGGTTTTCATGAGCTGTACGCCATAATCATCTCAATCACGGCTTGAACTATCTTGATTTGCATGTAATGAGTCTATCTCGTATATTAGTTTCACCTTTTAAGTTGCATTACTGAAATAAATGAACTTTTGCACGATATTCAAATTTTTCAAATTTCACCTGTAAGTACAGACATCTATGGAAAATGCTTTTTAAAATGCAAAACACTTTTTTTGTTTTTAACATTATGATTTTTCTTGATCGAATTTTTTCATTTTCAGCTTCCTTGACTTTAGAAAAAAAAAAAAAGTATTGATATATTTGATATTGATTTGATCCCTCAGGCCACTGGCATGCATCACTGTAAACCCCTGAAACATCCTGTAAAAAAGTGACACAAGAGGAAATGCTATGGGGACGGCAAAAGAAAAAAGGAATCATGGTGATTCATAGGCAGCAGACAGCATGACGGCAGGGGTTCCATTACCTTATTCATCTTTCAGTGGCAGAGCTAATAGAGCTGCCATTTCTCATTACATACATTAGTGATCAGTAATCATCAGGCAGATGGGAATGTGCCATGTTCACAGAGCAATAAGTGATTACGGGTTTCTTATGGTGTTGTAGTTCAATCTGCTGCATGGTTTTCATACAGTTTGCTTAGTTGTTTGCTAAAAGAAGATTACAAAAAATACAACGCGTACTGTACTTACTTGAGCAACTACTTCAACGAATGACATCATTGTACAGTAGATCAGTAAATTACACTAGTGCTGGACTTTAAAGTAAAATTTCATAAATTTTACTCAAGTAATAGTAACAGTAAAAAGTTACCTGTAAATTTCTTCAACAACCAAAAGTATTGAGCTCATCTTCTCTCTCACTCTCTCTCTCTCTCTCTCTCTCTCTCTCTCAGACTTTGAATGTGTTGTTCCGTCACACTTAGCAACCACCTCCGCTTGTGATTTCAAACACCTGCTGCATGATTGAGACTTTTCACTGAAGGAAGGCAAATCATGCAATTATGTATAATAGTCAGCACGGGGTTCGATGCTACACACTTTTTTTTAGTGATGTTACATACTGTAACACCATGCACAAATATAGTGAAATGGAAAGTACAGAGATTTGTTGGTAGGATGTACAAGAGTAAAAGTGCAACGTAACTCCTCCTCCTAAAAACCTAGGATATTTCATTAATGTGATTTCTTACTGTACATAATAGGTTGCTTTCCTTATTGCTGTAAAAAAAAAAAATGCATGAATCATAGTTGACATTTTCTATTCTTAACTATCTAACAGAACCTTACTGAAAAGAACACTATGCACTGTTGGTAAAGTTAACATTAATTGTCTGGTTAACTCAAGGCAAATCCTGGTGTTGCTGTGAGCTACAGTAGCTAACAATTATTTATAAAATGCCTATTCAGTGTGTTACTGTTAGTGACCCCTTTGTCTGTACTAACATCAGTGTCTGTATTAACCCTTTCTGTTAGCTCTTCCTCGTTAATTTTATGGCAAGACTAAATGAGAGAACATTCCAACACTTCGTTGTGTGTGTTTGGTTCTCTACTGATCTTCGAGTGTGATGAAGCACAGCAGACAGAACAACTGATCAAATTTTAAACCTAAGAGTTACCTACAGTATAGTTCATTAGCATCATCTTGCCATACGAATAAAAAAAAAAAAAAAAAGAAATTCGCCACGGCATGCAAAGCATTTTCAGCATACAGGCAAATGAACCGCGCCGAATCAGACGCCAGCTGATCAACGCCATTTAAAATTTGTTCGTGTCAGTGATCCAAGCAAGTTTCTCGGGGTTTTGTGCAAGATTTGGCGAAAACATAGCACCATGGGTCCCGAGAATGTTATTTAGGATGGTAGCAAGAAGAAAAGGAGTCACATTTGTTTTTGTTGAAATTATAAGTTTAAGTGATGTTTAATGTCTATTTCTTTTATATTTCACTTAATTTACATGGTTTTTCTAAATGTTTTGATTGTTTTTATATTTAAGAATATAGATATATAATTATAGTGTTGGATATTGGTATTATTGGTAATAGTTTTGGGTGGCTGGAACGGATTAACTGATTTTACATGATTTCCTATGGGAAAATGTATCTTGCAATATAAAATTTTACCCCAAGAACTCTCTGGAAGGATTAAATTCGTTTGGCTAGGTACCACCGTATACAGTAAATAATAATTTATCAATTTATAAAATCTCAGTGACATGATGTAAAAATAACAACTTACACATAAGAACTACAGGAATGGGCAATTCAAACTCACTTTAGAAAATCATAATTATTCTCTTCATTATTCTCATCCCCTCTGTGTGGTTTTCTCTTCCGTTTCCATGTAGAAATTTCACTTGGTCTGATTGCTGGAAAGCCAGCAGAAAGCCACATTATAGCACTTCTCATAATGGCTGCGGAGTAACCATGTATATTTTCTTTTTCCATTCTGAATTTCAATTTCCATCCAGCTAACGTCATTTAACTTGGAACATTACTTATGCTGTAATTTAAAAAGACCAAACAAATGTCAAAATAATTCAGAGATGGGTTGTTGGAAACATTAAGAATTCAAAGGGTCACTTTAAAAAGCTTTTTTTTTTTTTTTTTGATACAGCACTGTAAAGCTGTTTGCATGTTCACAGCCGAACCAGATTCTGGTCATTATCATGCTAGTCATCATTCATCATTTTCCTGGACAGCAGGGTTCCTCAATTCTACACCTAAAGTGGACTACCTGATTGAACTCACCACTCAATCAGAATGTTCAAAGTTTCCTAGATTCCAGCACTCCAGCAGGACTGACCCCCTAAGGGATGCTTTTTTTTTTTTTTTTTTACTGATTAGTGCGTTTTTTGAATCCAAATTAGAGACAAACTGATGCAGAGCTGAAACCATTAATTTAGTGGTCATAGAAAGGTGAACAAATCTTAAACATATGCATACAAATCATCAAAAAAACATCTGGAGAGCAGGACTTTGTGGCTAAATTAAATGAAGTGAAATAAATACAGGGCTGATAGTTTTGGTCTGAAGATCAAGATTCCATTCAATTCTGTATATGTGAAATCACCTGTAGAACATAAATAAAGAACACTATGGGAGTAAAAAAGAAAAAAAAAAGCCTCTTAATTTTGTATCCTATTCACCAGGTTATTGTAAAGTTTTTCAAGTATTACACAGGGTATATTTGTACTTTTGTTCTTGGTATTAAATCCATTATCTGCCCTTTGACTGAATTAATTTGCCATTTTGTAAACAACTTTAAGGTCCAAGAAATCCAATTGTGAGTGTTGATTGGATCTATTTATCCATGATTTAAATCCATCCATGACTAACGAGGGGAAAAAAAGTGAATGTCCTGTAGTAAGCTTACACACACAATCATACATTACAGCTCATTTGGAAAGGTCATGGAAACCTACACTGCATGTCTTTGGTCTGTGATAGGATTCATAAAGCATACTGTATGTAAAACATTCCACGACCATCTTTTTCAAGCATATTCTCGTCTTGGTTCCTGAATATGATTCGAGATATTTTGTTAGTCCGAGGTCAGTCGATGTGATTTGCAATAGGTTGTAGGTCAAGGGGGGGGGAAATCGCACACCTGGTTGGAAGGGATGAACCACCTACAGTATTAATGACAGAGACACTGGCTTATGTATGATCAAGTATGTTGAAGAGGGCAGATAGATAGATTCTAAACAGAAGCTTAGTTTAAACCAAAAGACAGGTGTCATGTACAGAGCGTTCCCAAGTGCAGTACAGATTTCACGAACAATAAATAGGGTTTCATCTGCTGATTGATTATATCATGAGTAATGATAATTATGATAACAATTGCAAAAACATGATTGATAGAAAGGTTAAGGGCCTCTTTCGAACCCTGGAATCATAGATGACCTTTAGCTTTGGCATCACTAAGCCTGATTATATCCGATTATGCAGGCAATTCACACAATATACTCTCATTGCTATCTGGTATACAATGGGATGAGCTAAACATGAAAATTGAATCATGCAAATCAGGGAGCCTAATTCTGTAGGGAATGACGGAAGAGCTCGCATACAAGGCAACAAGGCTTCCAAAACAATCCATAACCACTCTGCGAACGCTGGTTCCACTCACCCTTATTATGAACTCGGTGATTAGGATAAACAGGGAGACGCACCGAAATTTCAAATTGACACTCGGAGTTCGGCATACAAATGAGCGTCGATGAGCATTCATCTATTAGCGCGGTGAAGACTTTAATGCATCTGGCAGCCTGTGAAAGTCAGGCCGGTTTGTCTGAAAGAACTCGAATGTCAGCTTTAACTGCTTCTTTGACACTTGTCGAATTGTAGTTGGTTATATTTTCTGACAGGGTCGCGTCCTGGAAAAACACAGCTGTTCTAAGCAGAATCGGGGTGTGCAAACGTTCAGGCTTTAGGAATTTGTCGTCTCCTCCTGGTCTTCAAAAGATCCATCTAATCTTAGCTTCTTTGAATCAAACTGGGTGGGAAAATAGCGACGCTAAAAGAAAACTTTTGGGACAATAAATTCTGAGCGAGAATTATGTTGTTTCTCATTTTATGATCTGTATTTTTTTTTTAAATGATAAGAGGATCTAAGATGTGGATTGTATTGGATATTCCAGAATATTATATATAAGTATAAATAAAGTTGAAAAATGTAACCGTTTGAGAAATCGTTGTGATGCTGTGAAAATAAGAATGCTTACCACATCCAATCATCCTGCCATTGATTACTTTCCTGTAACTGCAATCCGTGACTTGGCTTGTCCTGGAAAACTCACTCACTCACTCATCATCATTACCGCTTAATCCTGTATTCAGGGTCACGGGAGCCTGGAGCCTATCCCAGGAGACTTAGGGCATGAGGCGAGATACACCCTGGACAGGGTGCCAATCCATCGCAGGGCACAGACACACACACATACACTCACTCATTCACACACTACGGGCAATTTGGGAACGCCAATTAACCTAACCTACATGTCTTTGGAATGTGGGAGGAAACCGGAGTACCCGGAGGAAACCCACCAAGCACGGGGAGAACATTCAAACTC
The DNA here is from genome assembly GCA_011419295.1 of Clarias macrocephalus. Lineage (NCBI taxonomy): Eukaryota > Metazoa > Chordata > Actinopteri > Siluriformes > Clariidae > Clarias > Clarias macrocephalus. The sequence continues at coordinate 21,539 of JAAGKR010006937.1, forward strand.
CATGCACACAGAGACGGGAATCGAGCCTGGCCGGGGATCGAACCCGGACCTTGGCGGTGCAAGGCGACAGTGCTAACCACTACACCACCGTGCCGCCTTGTCCTGGAAAACTAAATTATGGAAATAATTAATTTAAACAGTAAAATACCCTTTACTTTTTTTTCTTCTTTTTGTCCCTGAATGTTTTTGAACATGTTATTTTAATTTTCAATTTGCAAAATCTCCGAGCATAACTTGTGGCTACTGTTTTCAGGAAAGTGCCATTTCTAATGTTCTAGTAATTGGTTAGGAAAGTGTACTTCTACAAATGCTACAAATACTACTACTAATAATAATAATAATAAACAGTTAAATAATTTTTTTTCCCTGATGTAGTTGTAGCCAATTCCCACGCATCTCTCTCTCTCTCTCTCTCTCTCCCATCAAGGCGACAACTACCAACCAGGAAGGCGATCAACACTATCACACACGTGAGGCCAGCTGACTGCAACTTGCTGCAAGACTGCTGCTCACACAATTTTAGGGAGCGACATAACACACTTGGAGGAAAGCGCTATCCGTCCCTCCTGCATGTGTGAGCTCACAGACAGCTATGATTGGCTAGTGTCTCTAGTGAGAGCGCAAGTATGCCATCCCTCCCCCAGAAATCAAAGCGTGGTCAATCTGACCTCTAGCTTCCTAGCTGTGGATGGCTGTAGCATTTCCAAGGAATTGAACTTTGATGCATTTGGACAACTTTTAACTGCTTCAGCATGTAAATGAAATGGCAAAATTTCACAATTAGATATAATAAACATGCTTGTGGTTATGTAACACAATGTCATTCAGAAACGTAGTGAAGTAGAAAGTACAGCTATTTGTTATAGGATGTCGTGGAGTAAAAGTAAAAAATTATAAAACTAATAAAACCACCAAAGTAAAGGACATATACTGTATGTGAAAACTGTATTTAAGTACACTGCAAACCCGATTCATTTGGCAAAACTCAAAATATTTGAGGTAATCGGTTACATACTTTTTTTTTTAAGTAATGATGTTTCCAATTTTAAGTAAACAAATCTATCAATTTTTGAGTTTGTTGAACTTGTTGCAAATCAAATAACTTGTTGCTGCTGTCACCACAGCAGACAATCCGGCCTGGCGATCAGACTCATAAATACCGAAAAGTTCTGAATACTCAAAAAGGTCTATTAATTTGACCTAATTGCAATTATTTAAGTTAACAGTTTAAGGTTTACAGTGTACAGTAAGAAATTAAATCAACAGTATTTAGTTACTTTCCACCTCTGATATTATTATTATTATTATTATTATTATTATTATTATTATTATTATAGGGTATGTTGTAGTAATGCAATTGCTAGTCATACCATTCTCATTGCCAACATTACCTCACTAGATCAGTATATCAAGATCGAAACAAAAGCTATAAAATTATTATTACTATAACTAAAGCCATCTGTTGCAGCTTGACTGACCAAAGCAGGTTCACAATGTATTAAGCCAGTGCGATCTATAAAGATATCACAGGTTTCAATGTGTTTTCCATCGCGCTAAGACCTGTACAAGAATACTACAAGGCCATTCTTGTATTAATAAAAATGATAATTATAGTTCTCTTATGCTAGATGACTATGTTCCGCCATAGCCTTTTATTACCCAATCATTCTGACTTCCCTAATCATATGTGGAACACTAGTTTATGAAATCCATCAGTCCTGCCTACAGCTCCTTCCGACACTGCCAACCTATCCTGACACCCAGAGGTACTCGTGTAACCAAAAATATATCACATTCAAACACCACATGAGTCTAAAAGCAGAAAAAGAAGAAGAAAAAAAAAAAAACTCATGACTCATAAGCAACGGTTGAAGTCTCAAAGAAACCATCCTTTAGACTTCACCTTCCCCAGTTAGTATCTGAATTGGCAAGCGACCAAATTATGGGAAGAAAACAAAACAAAAAAAAAAACCCTCTGAACTTTATGTTCTTATTGATGTTTATTGGAGTAATAAACTGTAACTAAACTAGGAAGCTTATGCTATTACTACAGATGGGTAGCAACATTTTCAGTTAAACAGCCTTCGCAGGATGTCACTTCTTTGTTTCTGTATTTCTTACAAGACATTATTAATTAAACACCAAATAAAAGACAAAGTGCCTCTGGGACAAGTACACTAATTACATCTGATTATACAGGGACATTATGCTCATGAGCTGGATATCAAGTGATTGAAGGAATTCTTTTAATTAGATGGTGTTCTTTGAATTACTCATTTCATTTGTTCATCTTAAATAGTTTAGCGAGCAAGTAAGGAATAAAACATGGAACGTAAAGACGAGTGCCAATTTAGGAACTGTGAGCAAGCTAAGCAAATTCTTTTTCAATTACAGGATGGCCTTTCAGAGGTGACTTTTAGGGTCCTTTAGATACACAGGGGCCAGATCAGGTTCTAAAAAAATGTGTCGAATGCAAATGTACCAAAACATGCAGTTCCTCGGATGACCACTAGGTTGACCACAAAATTGAGTCAATCACAATAGACCCCCATGTTTTGGTCTTCATAGCTAAATTTCCCATTCAGTTTTCCCATTTCTGGGATGAATTTTTTTTACGTAACTCTTAAAAATTATATTAAGTCACAGAATTATGCATCACTAGTGACGCAGCTGATTTGTGTGACACCTACATTGCAGGTTTCAAACTGCAAGCAGTCTGCAATGCATCACCTTAGCTAACCAGCTAATTGGAACATTGACGTTTAAGTCATCAAAAGAAATGTAGGAGTTGAAACGGGATGACGTGTACAGGTTGGATGATGGGAGTTCAATCAAATGCAAAGTAGCGTTCACATATATGTAAATTAATGTTAGTCACGTTAGCATTTTAGCTAAGCTAATGCTAAGATAGCTAGCTTAGGTAAGTATTTGTGTTCCAGCCAACAGCCAGGTTCTGTTCATTTCACCCATTTGACCTAAAGTAAGCTCCAGCCAAGATGGTGATGAGCTCCATTAGGTGAGCTTTTGCAAACCTACTGGTAATATCACAGAGGGTTTGTCAAGTTCTTTTTGTCCAGACTCTGGCTTTGATGCTGAACCTTTTCTGATCAAACACTTATTCATCAGTCTCTGTACAGTATATTACCTCTAAAGGTTTCCTCCAGGAACTCCGGTTTCCCCCCACAGTCCAACGACATGCAGATTAGGTTAACTGGCAATATCAGATTGGTCATAGTGTGTAGATGTACATGTAAATGTTGACCAGAGGTCCTATCAAAGTTGTAAAGATGAAAAATAAATACAATCATCATCAATGGCCTCCACTCTCCATAGTTGGACTACAGTATGTAGGTTCCTAGATGGATAGATAAATAGATTTGCTAAAATGCACCAAGGGTTACTACTTATATATCAGTATATGAATAAGTTCATCTACAATCCTTTGATTTTACGGCTTTAAATCAGCACTCGATTTCTTGTCAGCACATTTAGATATTTTTGCCTTCTACAGTATATCTGTGTACATGATGCAGATCCTTCCAACACAGTGACTGAGAAAATGATTAGACACATCTAATGTTTCTTTCTTTGGGTTCAGCTGAAGTCTGTAGTCTGTCTGAATCAGCTGCATATTCACTGCACTGATGGAGGGAATCACCTCTGCATGGAGCATTCTTACACTTGAGGGAATGTTAAACGCTCTTGTATTCATATGTTCTGCCAACCTACACGCTGTTACAGTAAACTGCCTTGAGCATTTGCTCTGATGTTTTCATTTATTCATTTATCTTCTTCTACTATGACCCTTGACCTTGGAGGTGTGAGGCCACAGTGCTAACCACTTCAACGAAGTGCCCTCATCGCTCTAATTTATACTTTTCTTTTTCTTTTTTTTTTTTTGACTATGGATCAATACTTCTGGGCCACGTCAGGTTGGACTACCTCCTGCAGCCACACCCAAGGAGAGCTGGGAGGGGCAGTTGGGCTGAGAGGTGCTGGTAGCCATGCGGGCCCACCCCGCCATTCTGCATGTGCACACCCTCACTACTTTCCTGTCCTTCTGTCCTTCCTCCCTCCTTAAACCCTTTTCCTTTTCCTATAAGACCCCACCTCGTGTCTGTGGTGGCACCGGGGCGAAATGTCTTCATGTTTTTGTGTCTGTTGTTTAACTTGTACTTTTGGGTGGTAACCCTTGCAGTGGGCTTCAGTGAGTTATTCTATAAGACTTTACATTAAGGTTGAAACCTTGTTCTCATCGCAGTCATCCCTTGGATTTATCCTATACACATACAGTACATACATATCTACAAATCCATAGATTTGTATGAATATTGAGAAAACTTTCTGCCTTGATCGTATCCAACACTGAAACACTGGGATAAGGTGCATTAGCGTAGCAGGGGGTTGTATAGAGAAATAAAGGGCGTTTTTACTCTCGTACAGTAATTGTGTTCTAATATTCCACACAATCAAAAGCTCATTTTGACTTGAACACCCCTCATATATTCTTAATTGTTTTTTGTTCAGTTTGAATGACCTTAGGGGGACTTTCTCATAATGAAGTCATGACTTGGGAGTTCATTATTACTTACAGAGTACCTAGTAATAATTAGTAGTTTTTAGTAATGACTACTGTAGATATACATATAAGGCTACACTTTTTTTTTTTAAATTTTCAATAAGCCATTGTTCTGTAACCATTGGGAAAAAAAAAAAAAACATTGAAAATTTAAGCAAAAAATAAAAAAGCATTACATGGTCTTGCTGGGAACCTGACAACCATAGAGTTTTGCTTAATCCTTTATAATTGCAAAGTCCTTTTGAAGCTCAAAAAGGTCACTCCAGACGAAACAATACAGATCTCGAAAGGCGCAAGCACTCCAGCCTTTCCACAATGTATTGATTCTTCCTACTGAGGAGGAAGGGAAGAGAAAGTGTGAGATTTAGTGGGCTTTTGATCTCTGGCTTGCAGATGCAGCATGCAGCTTGAGAGGCAACGGGGGATTACATTGTTTCCTAACGTTGAGTGTTTATCCGGCTCTCACTACCGAGTATTTCCATGCTTCACTGTGTATGGTTTATTCAGATGTAAATGCCACTAATTTACGATGGGAACATAAAACCGCTTCGAAGAAATTGAACACTTCAGTAACAATAACAGTAAAGATTCAGATGTCGGGATGCACAGATTTGGCATACAGTAAACCTGTTGCCTTATAGAGTTCATACTCTGATCTAATAATCATTACACAGTCAAAAGGCGCATGTTCTTTTCAATTGGTTCTTGGGGGGGGACTAATTAACCAATTAATTAACGATCAATCCTGTATTATCGATTCTATTCCTCTTTTCCGATCCTGTTAATTTAGCATCTAAACTACAGTATATCAGCATTCTGTCAGTTCCTACTCACCACTGGATGATTGTATTCCTTTCCATGCCAAGTCGTCTCACATTCTTCCTTGTTGTGATTCTCTGTGTATCTCAACCCTGCTCTCGTTCTTTGACCCTAGATTTGTCTCTCATGATTTGAAGTTAACTGACCTTGCTCCCAAAGGATTTTTCAGCCTCTCAGCCCTCGCTCTGTATTTTTGGGGTTCACAATTGCCTTTTGCTTCAGGCTCAGAACATGGAAGCGTGAGTGGATTAATTAACTTTGATCTTCATTTGTTCACCCTGTTGTCTGGAAACTGCCCTTCTCAAGGTAAACGCATGCATTTCAGGAGGAACCAGAAGGAACGAGCAATGTTCCCCTCAACCACCTGTTTCGATTCACCCTTACGTACTGGTATTGTTCTAAGCTGACATGCCACCCGAGTGAAACTCGAACGCGATCATTCATTCAACAGTGTTCATGGAGGCCAACCAAGATAGAGAATGCTTTTGTGCTTGTGGCAGCATGCGTATCTGCACTAGACACAATTCCAGCAACTAACCACAAGCTGGCATCCTCAGATCAATTCCAGTTCCTAATCATCCATGGTTGCACATAGCCCTTGATTTTGTCACAAGACTGTCCAGCTCAGAGGGTAATACTTGAATCTTGACCACTGTAGATGGTTTCTCCAAATCTGTCCAAGTTCTTCTCTCCATATCTGATCTCAGACTGCAGTTTTCAGAACAATTCTTGGCCTCGCTAAGCTTATATGCAACCCATAGCTTATAATCAGGATACCATCCGCAAATGTATGGGCAAACTGAGACTCACTCCCAACCTCCTCTATGGGGATGCCCCACTTCCAGTGCTACTTGGGTTATCAACCCCCCTCTTTCCCCTTCAGGTGGAAGAGGTCACTATACCATCTCTACAGCTCTTTCTGTAAGAGGACCTGGTTGTGAGCCAGAAACCAGCTGACATACAGTAAGATACCTGCTGTCAAGTTGCAAGCTAATTCATGCCATTAGGCACCCATTTGTCATATCAGCCAGCATCATATTTTCAACAAGAGACTTTAAGGACAATCTCCCGCAAACTTTCACCCAGGTTCACTGTACCATTTACAATCACCAGGATTATCAACCAGTGTTCAGTTAAACTATCCCGACCTTCAACCATGCACCATATCAATCCTACCTCACATGTCACCCAACTCCTTAGATGTTACCTAACCGAAGATGTTTCTTGTCCACCTTCCCGTCCCTCTTGCCCATATGCTTCTCTTCAGCTCTTAGACAGAAGTGATGTTTTTATGGTTTATGAACCTTTAAATACACATTGCTGGGGTCTGCAATACCTTGTGGATTGGAAGGGCTACAGCCTGGAGGAGAGGTGCTGGGTACCTGCCAGATTTAATCTGGACCCTAGCCTTATGGCCATCTTTCACAGGCAACACCTAAAAGCACCAATTAGGACATTTTTATTTTTTTCATTTTCTTCCTCTGAAACGTCCACTTTGGATCCTCTACCTGACCAACATCATCCCCCTAACTATATAGTATAATCAGACATTTAGACTCTTTGACCAAAAACATTAGACGACTAAATGTTATTATAAATGCTATTCATTTATAAAACATTTCAATATCATACTACAAGTATATACAGGCAGTTCATTAGGTAGACCTGTTCAACCTCTTGATATCGCAAATATCAGCTAATCACATGGCAGCGACTCAATGCATTTAGGCATGTAGACATGGTCAATGCGATCTGCTGAAGTTCACACTCAACCTCAGAATGTGGATAGAATGTGATTTAAGTGTCTTTGAACATGGTAGTGTTATTGGTGCCAAAGGATACAGTTTGCAACAACAAGACTGGAAAAATGTTGTTGACTTGAATAGTAATGACATCGTTTTATTGGCATAAACAACATGAAAGTATGGATCCATCTTGTACTGTATCAATGGTTCAGACTGCTGGTGATGTAATGGTGTGGGGGAGATTTTCTTGGCACACTTTAGGTCACAAAACGAAAATCATCTGAGACTGGATTCTTGAACATGGCAAAGAGTTTACTGTGCTGGTCTGCACAGTCACCAAATCTCAATCCAATAGAGCCCCTCTGGGATGTGGTGGAAAGGATGATTCACATCATAGATATGCAGCTGACAATTCTGCAGCAACTGTGTGATGCTATCATGTCAGTATCAACCAAAATATCTAAAGAATTTTCCCAGAACCTTGTTGAATTCATACTATGAAGAACTAAGACAGTTCTTGAGTCGAACTCAGTCGCACAGGCAAGTATTTTTATTGTAAACAGAACATAATCTATAACTTACTGTATAATCATTACTTATCCTCTGGACTAATCCATTTTCTGAATGGAAAAAACTAAATTATCAATGTTGACTGGATAAAAAAAAAGAAAAGAAATTAATTAACATCAGCTGGAGCTTAATTAAAATCCAGAAGCACTTAGTAGGAAAAGAAATAATCACCATAATCTTGTATTATTCCATTGACTCCTAATCAGATTTACAGTTTGATTTTAAAATGCTAACAATGGCATTCATTTTTTTTAATCAGCTTCTCCTAACACTGTTGAATCTTTCAGTTTATTGTTCAAAGCACGTTCTAAGAAAATCAGCATGCTTTTGTTTACGACAGTTGTTGAATGCACCAGGTGTATGATCTTCAACACAGCACACAGATGTTTTCTGTACTCGTGACTCATCTCTTTCCTGCTGTGCATGGTGCCACATCGATAATCTGAACATAAAACAGCATTAATGCAGGTTTCAGGAGAATATCACTTGGATATCGTACTAATAAAGTGCCGCTGTAGTCTGTATAAAGACTGTTCTTTATACTGTTCCTCATCCCAGGATTCTTATTATCACTCTGGTCAGACTTTTTACCACACTCTGTACTGTTTAACACTAACTTTATAGTAAATGTTTGTAGAAGATGAATCATTTATAAGTAAACTGTCCTGGGTTTTATTTAGTCTTTTTTGTTTTTAGAAATATTACTTAGGAATAAGGTTTATTAATATAGAGCATCAGGCTTTGTTCATTTTATCTTATTATTATTATTATTATTATTATTATTATTATTATTATTATTATTACTACAAATAATAATAATAATAATAAAAATCATAATAACAACAATAATATGCATTATTAACAACAACAATAATAATAATAATAATAATAATAATAATAATAATAATAATAATATGCATTATTATTATTATTATTATTATTATTATTATTATTATTATTATTACTGCTACTACTACTAATAATAATAATATGCATAATATCACCTTATGCTTTCCAAAAGGGATTCTTCATGAACAGCATGAGAGCATGGCAAACTTTAAACTGTGGGCAACATGGGTTTGCTATTATTATTATTATTATTATTATTATTATTATTATTATTATTATTATTATTATTACTATTATTATTACTACTACTACTACTAATAATAATAATCATCATCATCATCATCATATTATTATTATTATTATTATTATTATTATTACTACTACTACTACTACTACTAATAATAATAATAATAATAACAACAATAATATGCATTATTATTATTATTATTATTATTATTACTACTACTACTACTACTAATAATAATAATAATAATATGCATCATCATCATCATAATATTATTATTAATAATAATAATAATAAGCATATGCATTGTTATTATTATTATTATTATTATTATTATTATTATTATTATTATTACTACTACTACTACTAATAATAATAATAATATGCATCATATCACCTTATGCTTTCCAAAAGGGATTCTTCATGAACAGCATGAGAGCACGGCAAACTTTAAACTGTGGGCAACATGGGTTCTGGTAGCGCCAGGTGTGTAACGGTTGAAATCGAATTAAACAGGAGGACCAGTTTCTGATGATAAGTTTGGACACCCTCTAATCTAACACAATGAGTACAGTCCAACCAAGATCATCTGCATAATAAAACCAGGTGTGATCGGTTCCTGTGAATTCTACAGTCCTCCAATCGAAACATTTAAAACCCTCTAATACTGTATACCACACCTGTTAGAGATAACTGCAATAATGTGAGTGTATGGCTATTACATCCAGGTGTGTAGAAATAAACTCTGTGAAAGAAAAAAATCTCTAATCTGGTGCTATAATTTAGATCTTTACTAGATTCTAGAAGTTTGTTGTCTTTCAGCCAGTGAAGCGTTCTTGGTTAACTAGGACACTCTGTTGCATTTCAAGGTCTTGCACGACCTGTAGGAAGAAGCAACTTTAAGGATCGTAGGTGAAGATTCTTCTCCAGTCCCTTCCCTGGAGATCTCTGTGTCCACTTATGAGTCTTAAGATGAGTAATAGCCATGCAGTGACAGGGACACAACCAACTAGGGTGTCAGGAAAGGACAATAAACCGACCCTTTTAGATTAATGGGAGGGTGGTCGAAATCTGCCCCACAGCTATACCTACAAATCATGTCAGCACATTTGGGCCATGAGCAAAGAGCTCTCATCTCTGCAAATGGACATCCTTAATGTGAGCTTCAAAGATTTTTTATTATTATTTTTTTTTTTCTTCCAGAGATTCTCATGGGTCAATCCCAGATACACCTTGGACTCTGAGATACTGAGATTCTAATATACAGTACATACCAAAATACTAGATGCGAATGTAATTTTTGAATGAATTTGTGAATTTGTGAATGAAGTTCCTTGGATGAGCCCCGGACTAATGTCATGATCACAGCTGCAGTTTTAGGTCTTATTCTACTGACTAGAGCATCCAGGTTGGGGTGAAACATCTTGAGTATCAATCCGGCTACAGAAAGCAAAGCGTCAGAGAATTGATCAGAGAGGATTTTATGGAGAGAAGAAGAATCACGCGATATAAAATGTATAATAGTCAGGAGGTGATTATAGTGGTGCTTATACAGTATACTGGACCATAATGGCGTGCAAAAACAAAGTGAAGTAGAAGTACAGATATTTATTGTAGGATGTAGTGGAGTAAAAACGTAAAAGGATACACTAATATAAACTGCTGAAGTACAGTACATAAACATAAAAGTCCACCTCTGGATAGCATGAGCTATGAACAGTCTTGGAACTTTCACAAAGTAACACAGTGTTGGGTTTCACAAAGTATTGCATTAGAGTACGTAACGAGTAATCTAACGCGTTAGGTCCATTAGTGTGTATGTGTGTGAGAAAGGTGTCCAACAAGCCCCGGCCCGATACCACCCCCCGTCCCGTCCCCCCGTCCCCCCTCCCCCCTCCTGCTGTTATATCTCACCCTACCTCACCTATGTGTGCGAGGACCGACGTGCGGAAAGATGGAAACCTGATCACAGCGCCAAAATCGCGTAGGTGAGACAGGGGTATTAATAGTTAACAGGTTATGGGCCAAACTTCACTGAGTGATGATGGTAGAATAATTATGAAGGTCTTGACTAAAACAACATGCATGAGGAAGCACAAAGGAGTTTTGATTTTCTGCAATGGAAACGTACTCGAATTAGTTACTTTTAACAGAAAGTAACGCTGTAATGTAACGGATTACTTTTTAATCTCAGTAATTTTGTAATGTAATTAGTTACTTTAAAAAGTAACATCCCCCAACACTGGCTATGAATGATGAACATGCCAACAAGTAAAAATGCACGCAGCAGTGTAGAAGAAAAAAAAGTTCAACATAACACATTCAAGTCAGTTCCCAACCTAAATGCAAAAAAAAAGAAAAGAAAAAACGATTCTTTACAGGGGTCCTGAACTATCCTTTGTACCAGTACAAGCGAAATCGGAGGTGGAAGTCACTCACCTTCATGAAGCGAGTAAAGAAAGCAAAGTTGTTCATGGTGCAAGAGGGTGAAACAAGGTGCTCAGGTAATGGATGGTGTCTGTATATCTCTGGTAACTAACTTTTATAAACCAAAATAAAACTTCGGTATGTTCTTACTGTACCGTATATGGCATTTCAGATAGTTGGCTCCATACAGTCAGAGAAAAAGTTTCCAGGAAAGTGAGACAGAATTACTTCCTTTAAAACAGCAGTCAATAGAAGCCTTGCTCTATGGCTTGGAATCCTTTAAAAAAAAAAAAAAAGTCTTACTGCTCCACTTCTCAGCCTTTAGATGGCCTTTTGACTTTGTAATGGCATGGAAAGGTTTAAAGAAAGAGGTGCTGCATTCTTCTGATACGTGAGGAGGCTGCAGACAGGACTCAAGCTGCACTCCGGGTCTTTCGGATCAGCCGAGTTATTTCAGAAAGCTGACAGCAGGGCTGGCCGTCTATATCGGGTTTGCGCAGTTTTCATTTATCAGCGAGATTTATAGGTATATCAACCGAACATGAGGCATATATTTATTATATATTATAGGCTGACATGTCTGATTACCTGGAAGGTTCTTCTATTATTGTAGGTTCTTAAATCTGATTGGCCAATTATTCAAGGCGCCGAATATTTTTTATATAAACAAGATAAAACAAGCTGTTATTCATATCACTGGACATACTGCTTCTATGTTATTGTATAATAGTATCAGGTTCCAGTGTTATTATCACGCCCCGTCATAGTCAGGTAATATACGTAATTCTGTTATAGTCGGGTATAATTTCATTTGTTTCAATTGTATTTACAGTATATAGCATCCTCTTCGGCGTGACACGTATGATTCTTCATAATCTTTCCCTTCGAACGCTTCCGCAACTAGGCCTGCTGTGAGACTCTGGGATTTGCTGCGAGTAATGAGAGCAGCACTTTCCCAAGTGAGATGGATTTCATCATGCCCTAAAAAGCTAGAGTTGCACTTTAAAACTAATTTAAATTAACAATAAAGACCACACTGACCTTATGCTGGCTATTTCCTATTTAAATATTCTTTTCTTTTTTTTTTTTTTTACTTTTAAATTCATTCATTCATCTTTTATACTGTCCCAGGAGTCTGGGATCCATCAGACGGGGTACCATCCATTGCAGGGCATGCACACACACACACACACACACACACACACACACACACACACACACACACATGAAACAAGCAACTTTGGAACACCAGGTAACCTCATCTGGATGTCTTTTGCCTGTAGGAGGACACCGTAGTACCCTGATGAAACCCACTAAGCATGGGTGCAAACTCCACTCTCACACAGATGCAATGCAGGAATCCGACCCCTCGACCCTGGAGGTGTGAAGCCACAGTGCTACCCTCTACACACCCATGCTGCCAACTTTTAAGCTAGTAAGAAAATTATTAAGACACCACTTAGTTAGTGGTGCACTGGGCACCAAGCGATCTCCAGTGTACACAATCAGCAGCAGCAGCATTTTTGGCCTCGTCCTACGAAAGTCCTCAACGAAGGTTCTTCAGCATGTGTTCATGCGATGGTCTTGCTTACACTTCCCCTAAGTGTAGAAAATGCCTACAAAAGGTTGACTGGTTAAGCCTTACTTCCCATTTATTTAGCATTGAGCTTTCCGCAATGGAGTTATAATTCCAGCCTAGTGTGAAGATGAAGAGCTGTTCGAACAATAATGACAACTGCACTTCGTCTTTGCTTTGACCTTCTTTTTTTTTTTTTAGCAAGATAGCTACGTCTCTGGTCTCGCGTCTCTGGTCGGCAACATAAAAAAAAAAAAACTGATCTTTTTTTTATTTATATCACTATCATCTTTTATCAAGGTTGGCATCCATTACTTTTCTATGAGATGTCAGAAATGTCAGGTTGTGATGGTGATGCTTGTTAACAGTGGGATCGAGTATAAGCTCTCTTATAAGCCCAGTCTTATATTCCTCATTTGAGAAACGAGAGAGATCAATTCGGCCTAATGAAATCATCACAATGCTATACTCACCATGGAGCAGGGTGTCTCATACGTCAATACCTCCAGTCGAGCAGGTGCCTTTCATTCCACTTTAATGAGCATGTGTCTCGTTAAATTTAGATATTGCATTTCACGTCGCACAAATAATGGTACGCCGGGCTAAAATGTAGCGTGCCATGAATTAATGAAGTGCTATTGTGGTGAACGTCATGGATTTAAATAAAATAAATAAATGATTATAATCCAGTGCGGTATAAAAAGCCCTGCTGTATTATGTGCAAGACAAAGCAAAACGTGTGATTGGCGGCATGTGTTTTAATGCATAGCTGAAAATCAGACCGCCATCCGTGAATGTGCTCGCCTTCATACATCCATCACTGACAAAGTAGCATCTGCTGCTGTAAATAATAATGCACATAATGGCAAGCAAGCGGGGTATTGCTTATTGATTCTCCTATTCTGTAAAAATGTACAGGGGGGGGGGGGGGATGCTTAGGCAATGCTGATGCTGATCAACGCTTGAAGTTGCATGGTAAAGAAAATTTTGATAGTGAATGTTAGAATGTGACATACTGTGAGAAAGCCACACAAAAAAATGCTTCAGTTTGGAGATTATACTGTAGTTTGAAGCAATGGAAAAAAAAAGGTCATGTGGTCTGATAAGACTGACCCTATTCCAGAGTGATGTTTGCGTCAGGGGAAGAAGGGAAGCGATGCACCCGTCATGCATAGTGCCCACTGTACTGTACACGCCTCTAGAGGCAGGGTTATGATCCGGGGGAAGTGAAATCAGCTGACGACCTCGACGTACTGAATGACCAGGGTACCACGTCACTGGAGGTTTTCTTCTCCCGTCATGACCCAGGACTCAAATAGTGAAAGTTCAGAAGGTTCTGGGACTTGAACCTTCTTTGGCCATGTAATGTAAAATATGGTGACGGTTTGACATTTATTTAACAATTATGGAAAGAAGGAATATTCACTGGTATACTGGTGGAAAATACAGTGCAGTATATTGTCTTGTACGAATATCCTAAAATCTTCAACAGTTATACTGTAGCAGCATCATGTTCCAGTCAGAATGATTTTTTCAGGCATAAATCATTCTCACTCTTGATACCTGATACAGAACAAGTAAAAAAAAAAAATATATATATATATATATATATATATATATAATATATATATATTTTTTTTTTTTTTAACCCTGTATAATATCCATTTCTGTGTTTTATACGTATATTAAATGCTTTCCTAGAGCTTGTGGATTGCTTTATTTCTACCGTTAGAAGAAGCAATTTAAAAGTTATGGTGTGTAAATAAGTCAGAGAAGTTTAAAACGCCCTATAAAATGTAATATTCCTGAGCTGCTGTGAGTCGCCCTGGAAATCCTCTAACCTCACTTTACATTTAGAGCAGCTGGGTTTGATTCTTTTTCTCAGGCACATGCTGTCTGATATGTCATATCCTGATGCTTCAATCTTAACTGGAACTAGCAGCCTTTCTGGGTTGGCTTGTCATTTCTGAAATATGTGTCACACTCAGACAGACAGACTGTTTTTGTACCTCAGCTCAGTGTGTTCTTTTGTTCTTGTGTCAGCATATGGCATTGTGGTTTAGTGGGACTTTTAGCAGCAGCACTGATGAATAGCTCTGTCTCAGAAGTTTAGTCTTTTTTTAAAACTAAAATCGTTTGAAGTTGTCAGTTGCGCAATCATTTCTCACATGAAGACCATAGTTTTTGCTGGCCACAAACCTTTTCTAAAGCACTTTACAGTGACGATAACAGTATAGTTACATCTCATATTTCAAGTAAGCAAAATCCAATGCACTGTACTGCAATGAAGTCGTCTATATAAATAAAAGAAAGGTTTTACTGGACATTAGTCAGAACTCACTGTTTCAACAATATCTGTTGGTTTCATATATTGAAAAGTGCAAAATAAGTCGCTAAAAAAATGCTGCCTGTATGTCTGAATGTCTGTATGTCTGTCCACCCAGATTTCGTCACAGCATTACACAAAACTGGCTAAACAAAATGTAATGAAACTTTGCCAGTAATTAGGTATTTGAAGATGAAGTTCAACCTGCACTATAAATGAAATCCAAATGTTGAGTAGAAGAGATGTGATGAGCGGTTATGTGCCAGATTATGTCGCAGCATCTTGCAATTTTGGGACAAATAAAGCACTTTTTTTTTTCTTTGAGGTGGGCGCGGCTATACGCGTCACTCAACAGATCAACAATCGATCCGTTAGTCTACCGTGTATACACAAAAAACAAATGCAATGCATCTACAAGCCGCTGAAATCCTCAATATATACAGTAGGCACGACTCATCCTGGCTCGTCATTCACTATAAAAACTGAACCTTGTGCTATTAATTAAATCAAAATGTTCAAAAGTTATGAGTAGTCATGTGCCTTAACTTTAAACTTTTGACTATTTCTACAAACTCTTGACTCATCAATGATGGGTATCAACACTAGGTTTTAATATAAGACAAAACAAATCTGCCAAGGCTGCCATTTTATAATGAAAGCCAACCATTAAATACCACCGGTAACTATATAAGCTGTATCTGTATATCAAATTGTATTTTAAAACTGGTGTCCAAGTCAAACCGGGACTTTTGATTGTGCAGAATAACAGCACACGGTTATAAAAGTAAAACCTCCTTTTATTCCTCTATTTAATCCCCTGCTACACTAATGCACTTATCTCGGCATTTCACTAGTGCTTGGACACCATTACGGCAGAAAGAATTCTCAGTCCACAGGAGGCATGATCAGACTGCCCGCTTCACCTTTAAAATTCTGGACTCACAGGAACCCTTAATGGCCCTTTCCTTTAATGAAAACAACGGCCTGGCTCGATCACCAAAGGCGTTCTGTCTTTGCAGGACAATGCATGACCTTATACTGCCCACCGCACCAGTAGCACATTACAGGGATTTGGCTGGGAGCTACTGCCACATCCCCCGTGCAGTCCTGACCTCGCTCCAAGCCATGTTTGGGCCATTAAAAGAGTAAAAAAAAAAAAATATATATATATATATATATATATATATATATATAGGCTGAAATATAAAATATACTGAAATATAAAAATAAAAAAAAGAAGAAGAAAAAGGGCACCACCTTGATTTACTGTATTGGATGGTTACTGCAGTGATTGATATGATTCAGTGATGGAGTGAGAGGTCGAGGCAACGATGATACTCTACAGTATTTCAGATGGGTCAAATTAATGTCCTGCATCAAAAAAAAAAAAAAAAAAAAAACAACCATTACTAAAATTGGCTTAAGAACTGTAAAATGCTTTATTAAAATCTGGAAGGATGGTGCTGAATCAACGTTTTCAAGGAACAAGTGTGTTCATCCTGAATGAGCCGGATGGGAGATCACTTAAAAACTTTTAAAATCAAATCATAAAAAAAAAAAAAAAAAAAACAGTACATCTCGTGGCTATATTTTATTTATATATTATAATTATAATTATTATAATTATAATAATTGAGCAGTATGAAGCTGTTCTTTTGCCAGCGATGTATATAATGCCTGGGATGCCAACTGAAGATTTTTTTTCCCTCTATGCCACCAGCGTGGGTGTGCTCATGTGCTCAAATTACTACTTTTTTTCCAAAAGTTACTCAATTAAATGTAACTTAATGTAACTACCCACCTCTGGTTGTTTAACAGTGGAAATGAGGCCTAATTTTCACAGATGGATCGGCCACTACAAAGTCCCCCTGAGAATGTTTCCCACCATCAATACAAGATCTTGGAGACAAATTAACGCGACTCTGGATGGAAGGTTGTGATACTGAATACACTTATGGTGGTTCAATGGAATATTAGATTGTGTGAATTATTTTTGATCGTATTATTTTGGTGTACTTTCAATCTTAAAACCAATAATAAGCCTGAACACTCAATACTAGATTGGATCAATTGTGACATTGTGACTATGAGCAACTCCACACGCACACTAGCCGCTGCATTAGTCCTTACTGCCTGCTTGAATTACTTGAAGAACAGCAGATTAGCTACAGCCAGAAACAACGTCTGACAGATATACAGTTAGCGCCAAGTTCCACCGTGACTCCTGGTTCAATACAGTTTCTCAATGGAATTTAGATGAGCCAGGACGATTAACTCGGAGGAGGTTATAAATCTATTCTCATCAAAAAAAAAAAAAAGGCATCTTATTAGACATTAGAAATATGTCTCACTTTCTAAAACAGACATGGTCATTGGTTCGTTTTTAAATGCTCGATGTTCTAGGGTCCTTTAAATGCACCCCACAGGAAATCTAATAACTAATAATTAATAACTCTAATAACTATCTGAAGCACACTGGCAGTTATGAAGTAAAATATCAGTAGGTTTCTGCCATACTGACAAGCTTTTATTTACCTCTTGTAAAAGATTTAGCATACATATGAACCAATTTTGTTTCAAATCTGAAAATTATTATAAAGTGATGATTTCATGCATAGAGCTGCCGGTTATTGCTCCAGTTCTGTTTACGCCCCCTGAAAAAGTGCACAAAGTCCGTAAAGAGTTTGAAAGTCCAGAAGAGCATTGAGTTGCATAGGGCTTGTTAAATAATTCATTACAAACATTTAAGCGGTTCTGATCGAGGGCTCAGACATGAAACTGGATTCTCCGGATGTTAATTTACAATCCATTCAGGCCTCTCCTCAAGGCTCTTACAGGGTATACAGATCCAAGGACACTGAGCTGAAAGTCTGCAGTTGACAGCAATAATATGACAGTTTGTGTTATTGAGCTCTATTCACTATTTATCACTATTCATTCCAGATCAAAAGATTACATCTCATGTCCTGGACAGTTCTTAAGCAACGGATGAGCTATTGGTCTGCTTGGATTTAATGCTAAATAAATGGAAAATATAAAAGTATATATATATTTTTTTATAGCAAAGGATCAAAGAATTTGTGACTGATTGGTCAGAAGGTATTGATTAGTTTTCTATGACTTTACCTCTGATTATAATTGACTTTAATTCTCATCATAGATTCATACCAATCCAACATTGTATCGTTTTTAAGGTAACAACAAGAAAATATAGACAGTTGTATTCAATTGTTCTACCTAATAATAATAATAATAATAATAATAATAAT
>JAAGKR010006938.1:0-20104 GCA_011419295.1 Clarias macrocephalus
CTGTGTCTCTCTCTCTGTCTTTCTGTGTATCTCTCTCTGTCTCTCTGTGTCTGTGTCTCTCTGTCTCTCTCTCTTTGTCTCTGTGTGTGTGTGTGTGTCTCTCTCTCTCTCTGTCTCTCTCTGTCTCTCGCTCTGTCTCTCTCTGTGTGTGTGTGTCTCTCGCTCTCTCATTGTCTCTCGCTCTGTCTCTGTCTCTCTCTGTGCCTCTCTCTCTGTGTCTCTCTCTCTGTCTCTGTCTCTCTGTGTCTCTCTCTGTCTCTCTGTGTCTCTCTCTGTCTCTCTGTGTCTCTCTCTCTGTCTCTCTGTGTCTCTGTCTCTCTGTGTCTCTCTCCCTCTGTCTCTCTGTGTGTCTCTCTCTGTCTCTCTCCCTCTGTCTCTCTGTGTGTCTCTCTCTGTCTCTCTCTCTCTCTGTCTCTCTGTGTCTCTCTCTGTCTCTGTCTCTCTGTGTCTCTCTCTCTGTCTCTCTCTCTCTGTCTCTCTGTGTCTCTTTCTCTGTCTCTCTCTCTCTGTCTCTCTGTGTCTCTCTCTCTCTGTCTCTCTCTGTCTCTCTGTGTCTTTCTCTGTCTCTCTCTGTGTGTGTGTGTCTCTCTCTCTCTCTCTCTCTGTGTCTCTCTCTGTCTGTGTCTCTCTGTCTCTCTCTGTGTGTGTGTGTGTCTCTCTCTCTCTCTCTCTGTCTCTCGCTCTGTCTCTGTCTCTCTCTGTGTGTGTGTGTCTCTCGCTCTCTCACTGTCTCTCGCTCTGTCTCTGTCTCTCTCTCTGTCTCTCTCTCTCTCTCTCTCTCTCTAGTTCACACACTGAGACATCATGCCTGTGGCCGCCGCTCGCACCGAGCCTGGTAAGTCCTCAGCGCTCCACTCTTTGTACCGTGCTCTTGTTGACTCAGAAGTGTTTGTCATCTTTACACAAGTGGCCATTTGCGGCGAGAACAGCGCAGCTGTAGCGGTTGAGAGTTTAACCCATGCGCCGCACGCGAGCACAGACTCAGTTAAAGGGTCAGAAATTTCAGTTAAACAGTAATGAGGTACAGATTAGTTAAATTGCAGAATCGATGTTGACACTCAGCTTTAATCAGGCAGTCAAACGCCATTATGCGTGATGTAGGAAACTGTTAAAAGGACATTAGACCTCAGTTTTAATGCTTAAAGTTTTAACTTTAAACACAGATTGCGATTTTTGGTATTAAATATTGTTATGCATGTCACTGAGGGTGTTTTCTTGTTGCTTTTATTGTGTATCAGTTTTTTTTATGTTTATTGGTTGATAAGAAATTATCAAAACTATTATAAGACTTTAGAATTTCTTTTTGATACACGTTAGATACAGATACCGGCAGTTAAACAACATTTTAGTTGTTGGTATACAAAATTATATCTTCATTTATTCCTATTCCTTCTCTATGTTCTCTCTCTCTCTCTGTAGCTCTATCGCAGGTGGACGCTCTGAGTGACAGCAACAGCTCGGCCACTGCCAATGACCTCGACCTCATCTTCCTCAAAGGCATTATGGAGAGTCCAGTGGTGAGTTTGTTTAACAAAATTCACACACACAGACTTAATATGTGCAGAATGTTGGAGAAACATCGGTTTGTTCTCCAGAACGCTGAAAGTCCGGAGGAACCTCGTCTCGAGGCGGTGGGGGACAAAAACATGGAGCTGCTGCAGGACATCCTGAGGGACCTGAGTCCCATCACGCATCGCAGTAACACGGCTGCTGAGCTCTCCAACATCCTTAACCAGCCACATTTCCAGGTACAGATGCCACACGCACAAACGCACAGACTTTAAAATATGGTATAATACTCTGGTCGCCAGGTTCCTCACTCTGGTGTACGAGCTCACACACCCGCACACTCGGTCTATAACCTGCTGCGATGTAACTGGTTTGCAGTCTCTCCTGGAGACTCACGACTCGGTGGCCTCGAAGACATGTGAAACTCCCCCGCCGAGCCCACAGGCCGCCGTGGAACCGAACCTGCCGCCCGTCCCCGCTGACGCCGTGCGCATGGTGGGCATCCGCAAAGTGGCCGGGGAACACCTGGTACGTTCTCCACAACTTCACCATTTAAAATATACAGAGTAGACAAAGGGAGTAATAAAAGACTAAAGACTCTGGCAACGTATGATCAGTGTGTAGTAAATAAAAGAGCAGATGATCGAGTGCTTGTATTTGCGTTCTTTAGAGTTAGAAATTTCTGTCAGAATATGCAACAGGTTCGTATCATGACAGCCAGCAACTCTGGCTTCATATTTGTGCCACAATCCTGAGCGATGGCATGGATGGTCGATAGTTCCAGCTGATTAGAGAAGAAACAGCTGATCAGTTGTAGTGTGTGGAAGTCTGTGTGTCTGTGTGTGCTTTGTCTGCTCTCAAAACCATGCGCTCAGGATTGTGGCATGAATATAACGCCATAAGCAATCAGCATGACCGGTGAACTTAACAGTGATAGAGGAAAAAAATATTTAAAAATATTTCGTTGATTAACACGATTCTTTTGCACGCTTTTGCATACTGACTCGAAAAATTTATTTTTTTATAAAACGCAAAAAAAAAAAAAAAAGGTAAAATGTTCCAGTTCTTTCTTTAATCCTACAGGTGGATCCAGGGGCAGATCTATCATTTGCCACCCCAGCTCTAGTGTCCTAGTATTCTAAAAATAAAAGAGTTTTTTTTTATTTATCTGACGTTCCAATCCAGATATCAGGTTCAAGTCAATCACACATCAGCCTCTATACTAGTGTATACACCGAATAAGAATAGCGTTCGTTGAATCCACAAAAACCATGCAAGAATTGCTTCAGTTTTGCCACGCCTCATAATTTTAATGCCACCCCCTTGCCACCCCATGAATAATTTTCTAGATCCGCCTCTGGGTGGATCTAAACTATTCACACGGCGCAGCATTCCGTGAGGTAGGGTAAGTGTGTTTAGAGTTGCAACAGAATATGAAAAAATATATAGAATCAGGATATTTATAAAATCGTGATATTTACAGAATCGCACTATAAAAACCGGGGTATTGTGGCAATATCATATCAGGAGGACCCGACTCAGTACGACTCCCGAGGACACCCTCAACCCCACAGGCCTGTGCAGACGCTGTCATCATGATGTGACACAGTCCAGGTTGCCTACTGCGAATACACTAAGGAGCGTGATGAGATTAGGGCTTGTAACAGGGATGAGAATCACCAGGGATCATCCGATACGATATCACGATACCTGGGTGTTGATTCGAATTGTATTGCGATTTTGTAAAAATCATGATTTTATAAATATCCTGATTCTTGTTATTTGCTTCAGATTTTTGTAACAGTTCTATACAAACTCTCCTGCCAGTGTGTGAATAGTTAGAGTGTGCCACCTGCAGGATGATAGTGGAATGGCAATATTTTACCACCTCCAATGCAAATATACAGTATATAAATTAAATGTAATGTTTTTTTTGTTTTTTTTTTTATATAAAATCGATTTTGATGTGTGTGTGGCCATCCATGAATTACTGCACAGAAGAATTGTAATGCGTAACTGAATTATGTTTTTCCCATCTCTAGCTTAGAATACAATTAAACTCAGTCTGAACAATACAAATGGACTAGCATGGAGACACTGGAACCGCACAGTATCCATGAACTAACTGACCATCAAACGGGTGAACACACTCCTGTACGTAACAGAGCAGTGACAGAACAGGGGCGGAGTCGTGTCATATGATCTGTTAAATCCACTCCCACTTCAGGGCATGACGTTTCGGATCGACAATGGGGAGCTGGTGATCGCGCGAATCCTGCACGGCGGGATGATCGATCAACAGGGTCTCCTCCACGTAGGGGACATCATAAAGGAGGTGAACGGTAAGGACGTCGGGGACGATCCGCGCGTCCTCCAGGAGATGCTGCAGGAGGCGAGCGGCAGCATCGTACTCAAAGTCCTCCCCAGCTACCAGGAGCCCCAGCCCCCCAGACAGGTAGCAGTTATTTGGTAAATTACAGTATACATTATATATTAATGTACTTATTCTCATCTATTATTACATTACAGTAAGTAGAGTAACAGCTCATTCAGTAAACATTAATGCTACCTAATCAAATTGAACAAAAAATCCCAAAATCAGCAGTCTGTCTGCGTCTGCGAGTCACAGCTCTAGCGTCCACTATATACGTGCAGTAGGAGAGTAACAGCAGGAAAGACAACACAGGGTCAGTCTTTTCTTCTTCCTTCCCGCTTTCTTACAGGTCTTCGTGAAGTGCCATTTCGATTACGACCCGGCCAGCGACAACCTGATTCCCTGTAAGGAAGCCGGCCTGCAGTTCAGCAGCGGAGACGTTCTGCAGATCGTCAACCAGGAGGACGTGAACTGGTGGCAGGTACGCCGGGGATGACGAGACGGACGGCTGTCACGTACACACACTGTCCGAATAACGTCTTTAACAAAACAACATCATACTAAGTGTTAGAGTGTAATGCTTAGTTGTCTACAGTAATATGTTTCATTATTAATAAAATGAAGGCACTCTAGACAGATGTGTAAGATGTGATCATGGAGTGATGTGATGGGTATGTGTTTTGTGTGTGTGTGTGTGTGTGTGTGTGTGTGTGTGTGTGTGTGTGTGTGTGTGTGTGTGTGTGTGTGTAGGCTCGACGGGTTGAGGGAGGAAGCGCCGGGCTCATCCCCAGTCAGCTGCTAGAGGAGAAGAGGAAAGCTTTTGTAAAGCCAGATGTGGAGCTTCGACCAGCAGGTAGCGCTGTTCCTCCACTGTAATCTCTATACAGATAAGCTGGACTTTTATCATCAGTGTTAATGTTAACATCAGATTTACAATTTTGTTTTAGTTGGAGTTTTTGAATGAAAAAAAAAAAGTAACAGTTTATATATGTGAAGAGTTTTATTCTTTTTTTTAATATGAAATTGACGTACATTTTTTGACATTAAGAATATCTACATTTTTCTCAGAAATATTAGCTATACAGAACAAAACTAAAAACAAATGTTTTTCTGAAATGTTAAACCCACGGGTAAAACTGTAAAGAGACGTAATCAGGAAATATCAGGATGTAAATCATATTCTGCTGAGACTTATGGGTAAAGGCCTATTATACAACACTTAGCCCCGACTCTAACAATCTGATTGGACGAGAGGCTTTACAAAGTCAGAATCTGTATTTAAGAGAAATATAAATGCAACAGGCAGCTGTAGTGTGTGAGCTAAATGTGGCGCTGCTGTGTTTCAGGCACACTGTGCAGCGGGATCGGAAACAAGAAGAAGAAGAAAATGATGTATCTGACGACCAAAAATGCAGGTTTGTGCTCCATGTTCGCTTTGTATCACATCAACCAGCGATTAGAGCATTTAATGCCTTAAACTCCGCAGGTACGACGACAGCTTGAGTTGTATATGAATATGAATGGAGCTGTTACTTGGGGAGTGTTAGACTGGCGTATACTTTACTCTGCGTCTCACCTCTGTCAGATTTCGACATGCACGAGCTGATGCTCTATGAGGAAGTGGCCCGGGTTCCTGCGTTCAAGAGGAAAACGCTGGTTCTGATCGGAGCCCAAGGCGTGGGCCGGCGCAGTCTTAAGAACAAGCTTCTGGTTTCTGATCCTCATCTGTTTGGAACTACAATTCCCTGTAAGTATAAGTATAAGCTGCCTTCCTACAGCCACAAGAACATGACTTCCCTTTACAGAATCAGATATTCGCCCTAAAGAGTAAATGTTGGCGTTTGATCCCTCAGACACTTCCAGGAAGCCTAAATCAGGCGAAAGGGAGAGCAGGATGTACGCCTTCACCTCCAGGAGCAAAATGGAGGCTGATATCAAAGCAGGCCGTTACCTGGAGCACGGCGAATACGACGGAAACCTGTACGGCACCAAGATCGACTCCATCCACGAGGTAGCCGAGGCAGGACGTCTCTGCATCCTGGACGTCCACCCACAGGTGAGATTAGGAATAATTAAAGTCTTACTGATTATTTTAGTCCAACAATGGATAAGGCGATGATGTATAAATAATGTGATTGTTTTATGTTCATCTAGGCTCTGAAGATCTTGAGGACATCAGAGTTCCTGCCGTATGTAGTGTTCATTGACGCTCCAGAGTTGGAGGTGCTCAGATCTATGAACAGAGCAGGCATCGAAGCAGGAGTGGTCAGCAAAGAGCTAACGGTGCGCGTCTCCTTCCATTTTTTTTTTTTTTTTTGGCCAAACAATATCTAACCCACATTTAAGCCTCTAAGCTTCAAACTCAAAACCCCCACACTGCAACCCCAACCCGTAACCTTCAAACTTCAACCTCCACACTCTAACCCCAAACTCCCAACCCCAACCCTCAAACTCCAACCCCTAGCCCCCACACTCCAGCTAATGATTAACCAACTTCCAACCCCAAAACTCCAACCCCTAACCTTGAAACAAACTTTAACCATCACACCCCAACCTTTAGACTACAACCACCCCAAAGCTCTACGGTCCAACCCCAGACCTTGAAACAAACTTCAACCCTCACACCACAACCTTCAGGGTCCAACCCATAACCTCTACGATCCAACCCGTATCCAACACCCAAACTCCAACCCCAAACCTTCAAACAAACTCCAACCCCCAGCCTCCACGATCCAACCCCAAACCTTCAAACAAACTCCAACCCCCAGCCTCCACGATCCAACCCCAAACCTTTAAACAAACTTCAACCCCCAGCCTCCACGATCCAACCCCAAACCTTTAAACAAACTTCAACCCCCAGCCTCCACGATCCAACCCCAAACCTTTAAACAAACTTCAACCCCCAGCCTCCACGATCCAACCCCAAACCTTTAAACAAACTTCAACCCTCACATCCCAACCTTCAGACTCCAACCCATAACCTCCATGATCAAACTTCAATCCTAACTCCAACCCTTAACCCCTTTAAACTTCAAATCCCTGACCTCCAACCCCCAAACGCCAACTTCTCATCCCCCAACTCTCACCTCTAATTTCAAATTTTAACTTTCACAACACTCCAAACACATAACCCCTTTAAAATCCACCACTAACCCTTTCAAACTTCAGTCTCTAACCTCAGACCACTAATCCTCAAAACCTTAAGCATAGTCTTAAATCCTGTCATACAACAAACACATCAGAACTACAACACAGGTCTTCACATGCTGCACAACAGGAATGTCTGGAATGTTGAGGTGCTATTGATACACACATACAGTAATTGTGTTGATTCTAAAAACCTTAAAAATGTTGACAAGCTCTTTTCCTCCGGGTCCATTTTAATCTTCTTGAGATCAGGATGCTGAGCTGAACAGGATACTGGACGAGAGCTGGAGGATTAAGCGGGCGTACGGTCACTACTTCGACCTGACCATCGTAAACGACGGCCTGGACAGGACATACAGCGGTCTGAAGGCGGCCTTGAGGAAGCTGAGTGGAGTTCATCAGTGGGTGCCAGTGAGCTGGGTGTTTTAGAAATCTGTCCTCGTTCATGAACTTCAACTCATTTCATTTAGTGACTTCATGTCCACATTTATTTATTTACTTATTTATTTATTTATTTATTTATTAAGGGGAAAATCTGAGTGAGAGAGTGTGTTTTGTAGCTTCTACTTGCCCTTCTAAAAAATAGGCTGTGTCTCAAATCGCACACCATTCCAATGGCTATAACAGCAAACAGATGTAAAGTCTGAAAAGCAGCCAAAATCACAGTACATGTCAATATTTTTAAATTACATGTAACCCAACAAGTCTACAAGTCTAGTCACCGATATTCTAGATTAGTATAGTGTTAGTAAGCATTATATTAGGACCGGACATCAGGTGGCAAGATTTGATTTGAGACACGGCAGTGAAAAGTTTTTAATAATACTCGAACACATGATTATAGCTAAAGGACAAAGGGACAGTAACAGCTTCCCAAACTCTTGCACTAATACATCAGGGAGAAAAAGACGCAGTCCGCTACCAAGGACACCGTGTTATTGTTTGTACTTCGTTAATGTGCACTAATACAAGTTCATATAACTTAATATTAAGCTACTAATGAAGACTATAATCATCCGGAGACACCCTGCTCAAAAAACATTTCAGACAAAACTAAGCGATATACAGTGGAACCTTGGATTACGAGCATAATTTGCTCCGGAAGCAGGCTCGTATTCCAAAACACTCATAAACCAAATCAAATCTTCCCATAAGAAATAATGAAAACTCAAATAATTCATTCCACAGCCCAAAAAAATAAATACAGAAAAATAATTAATACACTATATAAAGTAAAAATAAATCCCAACAGATAAGTGTTTCCGCAGGCGCCGTGTATTTGTGTGTGTGTGTGTGTGTGTGTGTGTGTGTGTGTGTGGAATTAGCCCCTTCCCTTGCCTCGTCTTACACAGTAAAACTCCTCCTCCCTCCCCCCACCTCGCTTTTCACAACAAACACACACACAACGGAAACTGTTTAAACTGTTTTAACGGGAAAAAAAGAAATCTCTCTAATGACACTCAAGTGAACACAGATTATCGGAATCGCTGCTGTAAAGTAAAAAAAAACAAAAAAACAACTGAACCAGCACCTTACCTTTAAAAAGAATCGCGACAGAGCAGAGTTTCTGTGTAGAGGAGAGTGTGTGTGTCTGTGTGGAGCCAGGGGGGGGGGGGGTGTAAAGGCGAGAGAGTGTGTGTGTCGGTGTGTGTGTGTTGGTGTCAAAAAATTCCAAGATATGCGTTACAAGACGTAAACCAAGACATGCTTGTTTTTCAAGTAAAATTTTATTTAAAATCTTTGCTCGTCTTGCGGAACACTCGTAAACCGAGTTACTCGCAATCCGAGGTTCCACTGTAACTGTATGGAGAATTTGTTACTTTTAGGTCATGTGACCAATTTTAAGGCTTTCTATTGGCTCTCTGAAAAATCATTAACTCGTGACTGATTAGCCCATGTTTCAAATTCCACAAATTAGTGTTATGATCTCATGAAAAATACATACCAAGGGAATATAAAGTTGATGTTAAACTTATAGTACTGTGCAAAAGTATTGGCACGTGCAAGTAAATACCCTAGAACAACGATGCCTTAAAAAATATATACAAGTCCCAGTAAACAGTTATTCATGAAACACTCGGGTACAATTTGTACAGTTTTATGAGGAAAGCCACTCACCGTTCTTCTGAGGACCGCACCTGCTTCTTTTTTGCATGCTTTTCTTTCCTTATATATTGTGCTAATTTATTTTCTGGCATTTTTATGTAACTTAATTTTGCGGTGGAATATTGATTTTTGAAAATTAGACGTGTTTTTTTACTGACTCAATAATGGTCATAAAACTTTCTTTCGTCTGCTCCCGTTGCGGGGTCGCCACAGCAGATCATCCGATCCGCATACAAGTTTTTTTACAAGGCGCAGTTTTTTACGCGGGTTGCCCTTCCTGACACAACCCTCTATGAAACTATAAAATAAAATGAAAATCTATAGCAAAGTTTACAATAAAAACACAGGGTGCCTAAGACTTTTGCACAGTACTGTAGGTATGATAGAAAAGTAAATTTTAGATTTCGGATTCGGATTTCACACTCTACATCCTAATGCTAACAGCAAGGAGAAATTAGAGAGCAACGCAGTGACGTCGGACAGCGCCGTGCTCACACACGCAGGTGCGCCGCGGTACGAATCTGCGTAATATCCAGGACCAAATAATGAGGACCAAATGTTTTTTTTTTTGTTTTTGTTTTTATGAAACCTGTTCTTGGTAGTGGACTCGAAGACACTACTGTAGTTTCCCTTACAGAAAATCACACATTTCGCACGTGATCACGAGAACATCATTAAACCAAGTGAAATTTTCACGTCAGCAACATCGGTGGATCTCTTTGAGTTGGGAAAAATCACACGAAATCATAGTGTGTGGACGTGATGGGGGGACAACGACACACGAGGGCTGTGTGAAACGTGAACAGTCCTAAAAACCACACGCACACAAGCATGCGCTGTAATCTTGTTGTGATGAAGTTGTGACTTTTCTGTAAGACTCAGTATTGAGGTAAAACCAGATTCAATCCTCAGATCGCTGTTTTTATAATAAGATTATACAAATCTGTAGTATTGAACCAGGGCAATAGTTAACAGTCTGGTGTTTTTCTACCAAATTCTATTTTATTACATGTTGGTGTTAAACTTTACTCGTCACGTTCTGGTAGTATTTGATTTCTCACACCATGGAGGCTCGTATTTAAATCCCACATTATATCTTCATGGTTTCATGGCAGAATGAGTGTATATACAGTACAGTACATATATACACACACCCACTATAGCAGCTCATTGAACAGAAGCGTACAGTACGTCAGATGATGTGTCAGTGTTGTCACTTATTTCCTGAAGTATTGGAGAATCCAAAGTAAGCATGCCATCTGTGAAGTGTTTCCTCACTGCATGTGTCGATGTGGTATTAAATCCTCCACTTGCTTTGCATAAAACAATAGATGTGTTACAGTATATCTGCTCTGTAATGATCTCCAGGCCAAAAATCTCATTCATGGAAGTTGTAAGCACTGATACTGGCAGCTATTATTCACAGTATGAAGGGTGTAAATATACAGTACTAATGAGGTATTTCAATAAAGCTGACTTGTGTTTGTTCTTTCGTGTTTTCCTACGTGATGTAGCTGCGATGAATGCGAACGCTACAAGGGTTTTTGCGTTTGTCCTGTTCTGCTTGTGATACTTTTTTTTTCTTCTTTTTTTCCGGAAATAAATATCAGAAACAAAGTCTCTTGATGTCTCGCTATCAAATGTACATCGTTTGAATTTCTCAAGCTCGGATTGAAATTTTGCATTCGTGCCACGATTTTTGGAAATCAGTAACTTCTGGATGTTCACTATAAGCATGATGACGCATAAACTTTAAAGCTTTTCTATAATTGCATTACAGCATTCAGAATCATCTAAGATTTGTTACACATATAAGTTTTGGTATAAAAGCTGACAGTCCTATTTTTTTTTTTTTTTTTTTTACTTTTATATTAATTACTACACCACAAGGGGGCAGAGTTTCTATGAAGCTGTCTTTATAGCAAAATTCTGTCAATCTTTAAATATTCCTTTTAAGATTTTTTGATCTTTATAACTAAAACTTTTTTTTGGTCACATTTTCTGTTCGATCTGTGTAAATCAGTTCTTTATTATAAGCTCAAATACATAAACTAAAATTCCTCTTTTAAGACAGATTCATTGTGAATTCTTAGACTTCGCTTATGGACTTTCTAGAAAACTTTCAGGAAAATTTGTTTTGAAAAATGACCAAATTCCTGACTTGTAAACTCTGCAACAAATGTATTTTTCCAGTCAAAGTTTGGAATGAATATTTTCTAGATATGAAACAAATTCAGCATTAATGAAGCAGTTAGCTACGGGTCAGTGATACAAATTCCCCAGGTAAATTTCACTAACCTTATCTCAAGGTTATAACACAGTTACATTTGAGTGTAAAACTGTAACTTCTACCGAAATTAATGTAATTAAGAAATTAGGAAAAACTTGCATTATTTCACTCACAGATATTTGGGTTTGATGCAGCAAAATAAAAGCAAAGTTACAACGGTACCCCGCGAAAAGCAGAAACTCTTTGTATAAAAGTTTTAAGCGAAAGTTCTAAAATGATATCAAATAAGAAATTGACATAAAATTGAATGAAAGGCTTCAGACTGAAATCTTAAGAGATTAGTGTTTCAGACAAAGTGTTTCGCCAGACATGAGTGTCATCTGCTATTTTTATAGAGGAAGTGACATCACGAGTGATAAGCTTTGACTATCTGCTCCCTGAAGGACTCGGAAGTAAACTTTATGTTGCTGTGAAAACGAATCACGCTGAACTTTGCCTCTGCTTTCTCCAGGTTTTATTTGACCAGATGTACTAAACTTGGAGAAGCTGACTCATCATGTGATGATTAGATAGAGCTATAAGAGCTGTAGAAGCTGCACTTATATAAGGGTGTTACTCACGTCATATGACCTTGTAATAATTACCGCTAACTTTATATTAGTCAATGTTTAACGAGGTCCTGGACTGGGTTCGTGTATGGAAAGTTACGCTCGGGTGTTTACGAGACAGAAAGCCACACTGCTCGAGTTGAGTTCAAATTTAATCCCATACTTTATTTATTTATCTGTTCACATACTCGTGCTTATCGTAATTTTGATGCTGCATTAAATAATTCACAATCAGAAAACATGTTAGTACAGAGACCGAGAAGTGACATGGTGGTAAGAATTTGTAATAAAGTCTGGCTACACATGAGTACCGTATATTAAAACCTGGAATAAATATATAGAAGCTACAAAAAATATCCTGAGAAGAAGTTTGAAGATAATGTATTAAGGTTTCAATATTAACACTAATACATGATAATGTAGAGAGAGCACCAGAGAATCACAAGATAACATTTCACAGCCCGGAGCTGGTGGAATATCAAGGTTGCAAGAGAATATACTGAGATGACGAGATATTAAATTAAAGCCCCAAGAGGATCAATTGAAAATAGTAGATTGAGGTCAGAAAATAAACCGGGTCAAAAGGCAATAAATTCAAGTCATGAAGGAATATACAGTACATTTATGCCATAAGCTAAACTTCTTATGACCACAAGGTATATTTTTAAAGACCAACAAGTCATTTTGTGAGGTAAGGAGATGAGGTAGTGAGGACACAGAGGGGTATATGCAGGTTACAAGATAACATATTGAGGCTATGACGTGATAAATGGATGACGAAAGATAATGTAGTGAGGACACGAGACGGCAAATTGAGGATACAAAAATAAATACTGTATATATATATATAGATATATATATTCAGGTGATTTCATTGATTGCTTATTCCCACAAGGTAATACACTGCAAAAAAAATCTCAGCATCTTAGCAAGTGAAATTGTACTGAATTTTGCCTAAAAATGTCATTACAACATATATAAGATTCTTAAGCTTATTTATAGTCAAATGTTACTAAAATGGCAAGGAAAAGGTCTATCAGCCTTTAAGACATTTTTTATTACAATTTCAGTAACATCTGTCTACAAATGTGATTAATAACCGTATGATTAGTTCGTTGTAAACTTATTTTAACAAATTGTAGATAGTTTTTGGCGAGGTTATTTTTTGCAGTATATTCACACAAATTAAGTTTCTCGAGATCTACTGTGTACTTTGGAATTGTTTACTTGATACTTGATTATTTAAAATAAATAAATGTCTATAAAAAGTTTTACTGCAAAATGAGATAAATCCAGATTTTTGAGTTTTGGAGGGGAAAAAATCCATTTGATTTGGAAGCTTATTTTGGAATTGTTTACTTGATACTTAAATTCTTGCCCTGCCCTGCCCCGCCCCGCCCCTTTAGACCCCAGCTTTCACAACTTGATGATTGTTTAAGGCTTTCATTACTACATTAGCGGGTTTTTTTTCTACCCTGACATTTCTGTGATATTTGAATTGAAAGTTGTGCCCTTTTATTTCTAAATACTACATTTTATTGAATAAATTAAAAGACAAAAACCTACACAATGTTCTAGTATTTAAACATTATTTACATGCTTGCTGCTCATCAACAAAACTGAAAATATATTTACACATCTTACAAATTTGTACACGATTTCACCGCTCAGGCAGACCGAAACAGCAGCTATGGCTTTTAATTTCCTTCATTTGTTCATCGTTGTGTTGGACTTTCTATTGCACGGTTACGGCTCTTCACTTCACACTCTGGGATTACTGAGGCAGCGGAGGGCAGTGATGGAGTGATCTGACCTGGGGCGGACGGGTTGATCGGAGAGCTGATGGCTTCTGTGTAATTAGCTCTCTGATGGAGTCTCATCTGGGTAAGAGTTGAACGGAAAGCTGATGACTTCTGTATAATCAGGAGGAGGAGTACTGGGGAAGTCAAGCTTTGGCGTCAACTGCAAAATGAAGAAACGAGCGGGTAAGGTGTGTGGTATTGTAACATGGGATGAATATGTTCACACTAGAAAGCGACTAGTGACTAGAAAGCAAGTGCAACGACGGTCAGATGAAAAAATCACACATCATGAAAGAATTCTTGGACTGTGAGTGGAGAACGATGGTCTTAGAACAAACCACAATTATTGTTCAACATCCTCACGCCTCCCGATAAAGAGTTTTGCAGATTGGTGGGATGTACCTCACCTCGTTATAAGATGGAGGAGGAGGGTATTGCTCTTCCAGGACGTCCTCGTCCTGCGGTTGTTCTTCAGCCTGTGAAATGGGGATGTTGTACACAGCCGGCGAACGATCATGAGCACGTGGTCTCAGCTCTTCCTGATCGTCTGTCGGCCGACATTTATAGAAACATCTGCACAAAGCTATGCAGATTATAATCCCAACGACTGTCGGGATGGCAACCCTGCAGAGTAAAAAGAGAGAAAAAAGAGATGGGGTGGTTTGAAATGTACTGTGTAATGTAATATATATCTTGTAAATAAATAATGAACACAAAAGAAAAGTTTTTTTCTTGTTTAAAAAATGACATGCACATATGTATCTGAAGTTTGATTATTGAAAAATAAATAAATGTAGATGAAGGGCTTCACTGGGTTCAAGGGCTTCTTATCAGACATTGATGTGGAATATGGGGACCTGTTTACCATTCAGAAATGCGCTGATTAAGGCGCGGCTCCATGCTTCAGCGGTTTTATTCTCTGAGATCAGAGATCGAGCAGGTTTTTTTGAAAGAAAAGGTTCCAAGATTTTTCTACCACTGAGAACGATATCAAGCTGTTCACGACTCCCTTCATGATAAATGCAGAAGAACTGGAACAGTTAGAACTTATAGAAATGCAACGTGATGATTCTCTGAAGAATCGACATCAGCTTCTCTCCTTACCTGACTTCTACCGGAGCTCGATATCGATAAACAAGTGCTTTGATATAAAGCATACTTCCAAAACAAATTGTGCTCGCAATCCAAGGTTCCACTGTATTTTATACCTAACAAAATAACTATTGCTAGCTTGTTAGATTTCATTGGTTTTGTAATGCAGCTATGAGAACAATGTTGCTAACAAGTAAGAGCAGTTGTGTTGTATTTAAAGAGACCATTAAGAACATATAATTTTTCCGAACTATTTTAAGCCTTGTGTAGCATTCTATAAATGTTTATTTATTTTAAATCCACTATTTGAGCTGTTTGTTATAATGAAGATTAATATATACAATACAGAATGAAATGAGTCTGAAACACTGCCACCTTCAGGGAGTGAAACTGTGAGATAAAGGAAACACAATGCCTCTAAAATCACCTTTTTATATCAAGAGACATTTTAATGTTCTCAAATCAATATAACACTGCAAAGTGAGATTTTAGGAAAAGAAGATGAAAAGACACTTACTGCAGAGAGGTAATCAAATATGAGGAATCGGAATCATAGTAATCCATCTTACTTCACGTCGTCACTCAGTGGATCTGATGAAAAAATGAAAATGATTTTTCACTGTTTCATGGATATTGAAATCACAGCACTGTTGGGTTCTGAAGTCCGGTTGCTCAGGAGCTCTGAATGATTTTGTCGTTCCTGGTCTGATCTCATTCTTAAATATTAAGTCTGAAGCTCTGGACACATTGGTGGACACAAGGATTAAGACAACATACATATGCCACGTGTTTTAGTTCTTACTGTGCATAAATCAGGTGACTAATTACTTCCCTCCTGAAGAGTTATGCTAATTAGAATCAGCTCTTTTAGTTAATGTATGGAACAAATATGTGGCAGGACTTTTACCAAAACTCAGGAATTCCCAATTTAGTTGTACATTTCTGTGGCAATTTTTTGTAATGAGAATAATAATTATTTTGTTACAAATAATTTGTTATCATAATAATAATAATAATAATAATAATAGTAATAATAATAATAATAACAATAATAATCACGAATTATTGTTATTATCATGATTTTAAAAATTAAAATGTTCTTAAAACATTGAATTTCACTTTTGTCTCAATGCTTTTGTCCACCGCTGTATAAAAGCAGTGTGCTCAAATCCAGCCATTGGAAAACCTCACAATTTGACCTGTCCTGCATTACATCACTAATTACAGATGGTGGCGTGGTATAATGGAAGGCTAAATTGAGTTCCCTGCCTCTTGATCAGACCTAAAATTTCTAAATTTCACATGAATATCATGTGTTAGTCAGAATCCGATCAGTAACATTAATCTTTTTTTTTTTTCATCACAGGCTGAATGATACGCCAGGAGATTGGAATTAATGACCTGTCATTAGGTCATAAATGCAGAGCGATCCCTAAGTCAGCCTCTCCTGTGATATTTTATTACCCTTTAAGAAATATCATGGAAAAGTCATGGAAATCAGAATCAAATAAATTTTACCTAAATGTCTACTTTGAACTGATGAGAATCCATATATCACCCCAAACTACTTACTAACAACAAAAATTACATCTTAAGACGTAAAATATTCTTGAACTGAGCCAAACCTACTGTATGTATACTTTCTTAAAATAAGTTTACAACAAAATGAATATAATATTACTAAGCTTATCAAATTTGACTAAAATTGTAAATAAACATAAAAAATGCTTCATAATCATAAATTTGGTTTGTTTAAATCTTATTTTAAGATTTTAATTGTTTTTAATTCCAAGTGTAGATCGATTTATTTGTATTTTCCCTAAGATCTTTCTGCTGTGTTTTGCGGGTTTTTACAATTAATTCAAGCAAGATCCCTAAAACTGTATTAAACCAAGTATGAAACTCTTTCTAAGAGTTAAAGTTGATACGTGCCTGTTTCCTTATTAAACAAAAAAATATCAATATCCTGACTGAGATATCTGCCTTATATCTAGCTTAAAAACTTCAATCTGAAGATGATCATGTGATTAAACTTTGACTGGAATAGTTTAAAATGCTGAAAGCTTCAAAATACAATGAGCATCTAACATTTAACAATATAAATAATATTTCTTGTCTTACCTGCAGGGCCGCAGGTGATCGCGCGGTCTCGTCTGGCTCACTACTTAGACCTCCTATCATAAAAAATGGCACTCTTGTATACACACACCTTAGTGTTTATTACCACGTTGTGCTGGTTAAAGGCACAGTGTCTGCATTTGTAACGTCTCCAAACAGGTAGTTAGGTATGTTCCGGATGAATCATGTGTTTGGATATCAACCTGTATCTGAGTGCTTAGTCATTCCTGCTTATCTATTTCAGTCTTTAAAGGACCGGTGTGTTATTATTTTTTTTACACCCTCTCCTGGCACATGGAGAGAAACACCATTCTGGTAAAATTAAATAAAAATTCTTTCCTTTCCCTCAAGCACCCCAAGAAAATCAGTTTATAATAAATAATGCATTACATTTGAAACATGATATACAATACTTATGTGTACGGATAAAATTCAACCATCAGAGCAGATTAGTAAAGGTATAGAAACTTTATTTAAGATAGTGATCGAGAAACAGCGATTTAAAAATCTAATTTTGTCATACACAGTCATTCACTCTTTCATACAACGCATTCTGGGAATGTCCCATTTCCTCCCATTTGTGATTGATCATTCATGTTTCCAGTATTTAAAAAGATTACTAAAGTTTTGAAGATGATTTCAATTTCGCATTCCACAAAGACTGCCCTTCTGTCTTTTACTGAGAAGCTGCATGCTGCTAGAACAGCTGTCATTTGTCCTCATCCTCCTGGACCTCTAAGCTGCATTTGGCATACAGTAGTGAACAACAAGATTTTCTTCTATATCCTTACAAGCTTTGGAATCTGTGGCATACCATGGCAATTGTTTGCTTCCTAGAAGATAGGTTGTATGAAGTGAAGGGGATCCACTTTGTAATGGTGTCCCACAAGGCTCAGTACTTGGTTCTATTCTGTTCTCCCTCTATTCCCGGTCTCTTGGAAAGGCCATATCCTCTCACAGCTTTTCATACTATTTTTATGCAGATCACACACAACTTATTCTCTCCTTTCTCCCCTCAGACACTCAGGTTTATACCCAGATCTCAGTGTACCTGGAAGACATCTCATCCTGGATGACAGCTTATCAGCTAAAACTCAGTCTCAGTAAAACCAAACTGCTGACCATCGCTTGTGAACTTGTGATCATCCTGGACAAGAAACGGATCACTCCTTCTGTCACTGCCCACAATCTTGTGGTAACTCTTTGGGTAACAATCATCTGTCATTTTTCCCAGACATTGCTATTCTTAATTGTTCTTGTCGATTTCTTCTTTATTTTAAAACTGGACTACTGCAACTCACTCCTGGCAGGTCTGGCTCTGTTCCCCATTTATCCTCTGCAGCTGATCCAGAATGCAACTGCACATCTCATTTAACCTTCCCAAGTTCTCCGACACAACATCACTTCTGCACTGGCTTCCTGTAGCTGCCCGCATCCAATCGAAACCCTGATGCTTTCCAACAAAGCTAAAATGGCCCAGCACTTACAGGTTCTTCTCAGCTCTTAGCTTGTCCCCTTCGATCCTTTCGTTTTCTGTTCTGGCACCTGCTGTAAGTGGTGGAATGAGCTTCCTCTAGATGTCTCTGCCAATCTATAAAATGTGATTAAATAAACTTTGACTTATCTGTTTCTTCAATATTTGGGTTAATCCTCTCCAAAAAGCCTTCTCTTCATTGTTTGACTGATGGTACTTAGTTAGTAATCCAGTGAAAGGATTTATTCAATGACGTAAACTTCACAGCACTTTTGTAAGTCAGTCTGGATAAGAGCGTCTGCCAAACGCTTACAAAACATAATGCAAAAAGTCCTAGATGTTAGACAAAATCGTCCCTATTGAGCAAGCCTGAGGCGTCTGTGGCAAGGAAAAACTTCCATAGATGGTATGAGGAACCAACATTTAGAGGAACCAGACTCAAAAGGGAACCCATCCTCATTTGGGGGACACTGGAGAGTGTGATTATAAATTATTATAAACACCTGGGGGTGTAATATAGTGATAAAGGTCTTTGTTCAGTTATGTACAGTGTACAGTATAATGCAGATACAGCTTATGTACACAGCCATGATGGTGTCACCTGCAAACTTGATGGTGGAGTTGGTAGTGGCCACACAGTCATAGATGTAGAGTGAGCACAGCAGGGGGCTTAGAACACAACCTGGAATGGGCTCCAGTAAAGGAGGCTTAGACATGTCTGCCCATTCTTACTGCCTGTGGTCTGCCAGTTAGGAAGTTGGAGATCCCAGGTGCTCTAGCTTGGTGGTGAGTGTCGAGGGAATTATAGTGTTAAATGCTAAATTCTAGTCAACAAAGAGCATTTTATCATAATTTTCTTCTAGTGTCCAGCTGAGTGAGTGATGTATGAAGTAGAGTAGGTGTGAGATGGCATCATATGTTGAGAAGTTTGCTTGGTAAGCAAACTGTACGTAATCTAGTGTGTCAGGTAGTGAAGGAAAGGAAAGTCTTTGATCAGCTGCTCAAGGCACTTGGGGTTGGGTATTCTTTGGGACAGGAACAATGATGGACTCTTTAAGGCATGTGGACCCAATTAGCGATTGGGTTAAGGAGATTTTGAATATTTCTCTGAACACAGGTGGAAGCTGGTCAGCGCAGGCTCTGAGGACTCAACCTTGAATGCCGTCTGGTCCTGCTGCTTTCCTGGGTGTACACGCTCCTGAAGGCTTTCCTCACATTAGACTCGTTTCCGAGCCTCATGCAGCTCACAAGAAGCAGTGTCCATGTGTCCTTGAGGTGGAATATAAACATCACTGACTGTGACCAATTTAAACTCCAGACGAAAGTAAAAAGGACGGCATTTGATTAGTCAGTAGTTTCAGGTTGGGTCTGCAGGAGCATGTGAGAGGTACAATGCTCACACTGTTGCACCAGCTATTGTTCACCATTCAACACACGCCACCTACCCCCTGAGGTCCCCGATTCTAGTGTTCTGTCCATGCAATGTACCGAAAAGAGCTCAGCTGGCTGACTGGTATGGAAATGTCTCGGTGAAGCACAGGAGATTGCAGTCCTGAATGTCTCTCTGGAACTTTACCCTGACCCTGAGGGCATCAAGCTTGTTTCCCAGCGACTGGACGTTGACGAGCAGGATGCTAGGCAGAG
>JAAGKR010006938.1:20124-39941 GCA_011419295.1 Clarias macrocephalus
GTTGGAGATCCCAGGTGCTCTAGCTTGGTGGTGAGTGTCGAGGGAATTATAGTGTTAAATGCTAAATTCTAGTCAACAAAGAGCATTTTATCATAATTTTCTTCTAGTGTCCAGCTGAGTGAGTGATGTATGAAGTAGAGTAGGTGTGAGATGGCATCATATGTTGAGAAGTTTGCTTGGTAAGCAAACTGTACGTAATCTAGTGTGTCAGGTAGTGAAGGAAAGGAAAGTCTTTGATCAGCTGCTCAAGGCACTTGGGGTTGGGTATTCCTTGGGACAGGAACAATGATGGACTCTTTAAGGCATGTGGACCCAATTAGCGATTGGGTTAAGGAGATTTTGAATATTTCTCTGAACACAGGTGGAAGCTGGACTCAGGCTCTGAGGACTCAACCTTGAATGCCGTCTGGTCCTGCTGCTTTCCTGGGTGTACACGCTCCTGAAAGCTTTCCTCACATTAGACTCGTTTCCGGTGTTGGCATTCTCTTTCTGTCTGCAGCCATTAGGGCCGCTAGCATTAGCATTAGCTTTAGCATTGCTATTAGCATCGTTAGCTGCAGCCTTGAAGAAAGAGTAGAAAGTGTTCAGCTTTCTACACGTCTGTGTTTGTCCTACTCGATGTTGGTGCTTTATAGTCAGTTATTGTCCTTAATCACCAGTGTCCTTTCACCTCTGCTAGGGAAGGTGATGCACTGATAAAAGTTTGGTGGTGTTGTGTCTGGTGCTGTGTGAGTGCCTCATGCAGCTCACATGAAGCAGTGTCCATGTGTCCTTGAGGTGGAATATAAACATCACTGACTGTGACCAATTTAAACTCCAGACGAAAGTAAAAAGGACGACATTTGATTAGTCAGTAGTTTCAGGTTGGGTCTGCAGGAGCATGTGAGAGGTACAATGCTCACACTGTTGCACCAGCTATTGTTCACCATTCAACACACGCCACCTCCCCCTGAGGTCCCCGATTCTAGTGTTCTGTCCATGCAATGTACCGAAAAGAGCTCAGCTGGCTGACTGGTATGGAAATGTCTCGGTGAAGCACAGGAGATTGCAGTCCTGAATGTCTCTCTGGAACTTTACCCTGACCCTGAGGGCATCAAGCTTGTTTCCCAGCGACTGGACGTTGACGAGCAGGATGCTAGGCAGAGCTGTACGGTATGCACTGGCTGTCAGTCTATTCCTGACACCTGCTCGTTTCCCTCGGGCCGCCAGGTCGTGAGGGTTACTGCAAAATGAGACAAATCCAGCCTGGCAGTTTTGGGAAAAAATGTTTTTTAAAAATATAAAACTTAGAGAATATTTTGGAATTGTTTAATGTAGTAAATTCTTTGGTTTTGATATATAACCATATTACTCACATTCAGGTGATGATTTTTAACTCTTTATATGAAAGAAAATATTGCATTATTCCTTCAATATTCTTGCCCTGCCCTGAGTCCTTAAAGCCGACCTTTCACAAGATTAAGTAGATATGCAAGATAAAGGGTTGTGCATTTATTTATGAAAAACATTTTTGAATTAAACTTTCCTTACTAGATTCACCTTATAGATCAAATACAAAGTGCAGTTATTTACTTTTTTATTTATTTGTTTTTTTTTTCTTATTTCTTTCATAACATTTCTTTAATGCTTGAGCTTTCTAAGTACTAAATATAGTTGAATAACTTAAAACACGAATCCCCAAAATGTTCTCGTATTTAATCACTATTTACATGCTTGCTTCTCATCTATAAAACAAAAATATATATATTTACACATCTTACAAATATGTAGATGATTTCGCCGCTCAGGCAGACCAAAATAGCTTCTATGGAATTTAATCTCTGTGATTTGTTCCTCGTTGTGTTGGATGGAGGGATGTTCTCAGCTTTCTATTGCACGGTTACGGCTCTTCACTTCACACTCTGGGATTACTGAGGCAGCGGAGGGCAGGATGGAGTGATCTGACCTGGGGCGGACGGGTTGATCGGAGAGCTGATGGCTTCTGTATAGGCAGGAGGAGGAGCACTGGGGAAGTCAGGTGTCGGCATCAGCTGCAAAATGGAGAATCGAGCAGGTAAGATTTGTGGTATTGTAACATGGGATGCAAAAATATAAATCAGGTATTTAACTGGGCAGCGAAGATGCATTTGAGATGGTGAGATGTTTCTTCAGTTCCCACAAACAAATAAACATAGTTGATTACGCCATGTCTCGTTCTCAGTGGTGGGATGGACCTCACCTCGTTATAAGCTGGAGGAGGGGGGTATTGCTGTGGTCCATGCCGTTGTTCTTGAGTCCGTGATGGGATGATGTAGACGGCCTGAGGAGGTTCCAAAGCACGTGCTGATGCTTGTGCATGCTGTGCCCGATCCCCTCTCATTTTCCGACATTGAAATAAAAATTTACACAAAGCTATGCTGATTATAATCCCAACGATTGTCGGGATGGCGATCCTACAGAGTAAAAAGAAAGAAGAAAGGGTGAGGTGATGTAATGTCTAAAATTTAATTCTTTTTTAATTAAAGTATATATACATTTATGAAGTCTGCATCTTTTTTAAAAAAAATTACACACAATATACAATTTTCTTCTTGGTTAAAAAAATTTATATATATATGAAGTTTGATGCTTTTAAATAAATAAACAGTACACAGTATGTATGCAATGATCAATAATACAGTGGTTAAAGATTCATATAAAATGCTTTGATTGTGTTTGGGTAGTGATTTAAACAGAAAGTACTGGTGGGAAACAAGATCAAGAAAACAATTTTGTTGCACACAAAACATTTTTTCTTACATATTGTTGAAAATCGAAAAAAAAAAAACAATACAAATACATTCAGTTTACTGCACCATCAGTATTACTCCCACTTCAGTGGTTGACTGCTACGTTTAGTGCATTGGTACTAACTGGCTGTAGATGTATTTTCTTGGCTTCAACATTCTCAAAAAGTCTATTTAGGTCAGTTCAAGGCAGCTGATCTTTTGGCCATTCTGAATTTTTTGCTTCACTGAGCATATGACAGAAAGAAATGATGCGACCCTCTTCATGGACACATCTCATTTTGCTGCCATCATTTATTGTACCAATATTGCTTAGTTAGAAAAATTCCAAAAGCAGTTTTCAAAAATAAAGATTTGTTATCAACAATTTTGTGTCCCTGAGGACAATCATTTGCCAGAATGAGTGAAAGCCTGAAAATGGCATTTATTGCATTTTGCTGTAAAACTTCATATGCAAAAAGTTCATTTCTTCTAAAATAATATAAAATGCATATTGAATGTATGAAATCAATATCTACAGGATATGAATATAAGTTGTAGAAACACTGCCACCTTCAGGAAATGAAATGTGAGATAAAGGGGATAAAGGAAACACAATGTCTCTAAAATCACCTTTTTATTGTTTTACTATTCCTGTCGAGTTCCTGCTCTCACATCAATATGACTTTGTGTTTATAGGTAAAGAACATGAAAAATCACTCACTGCAAATTGGTAATCAAAGTGTTTGAGGGCGCCGGATTAAAGAAATCCATCTTACAGGACGACTTCTCTCAGTGGATCTGCTGGAGAAATGAAAATGATTTTTGACTGTTTCATGGATATTGAAATCACAGCACTGTTGGGTTCTGAAGGCTGGTTGCTCAGGAGCTCTGAATGCTTTCGTCGTTCCTGGTCTGATCTCATTCTTAAATATTAAGTCCGAAGCTCTGGACACCCTGGTGGACACAAGGATTAAGACACCATATGCCATGTGTTTTAGTTCTTACTGTGCATAAATCAGGTGATGTCACTAATTAGTTCCCTCCTGAAGAGTTTTGCTAATTAGAATCAGCTGTTTTAGTTAATGGATGAACAAATATGTGGCAGGACTTTTACTTTTTACCTCTGCACAAAAATGACTTAAACTCTGGAATTCTCAAGTAAATTGTAAATTTCTGTGGCAAATTTCTGTACATGATCATTAGGAAGAGACCAACAAGGCATGAATCAAGCGAGTGACATCAGAGAACCGCAGGGTTTTTAGGAATAAAATACTTCACACTAAGCACTGATTGTTTTAGAGCAGTTATATTGCACTAAATAACAAATTATTCTTATTATCATGATTTTCATTATTTGTTAAAACATTAAATATCACTTTTGTCTCAATCCGTTTCTCCACCACTGTATAACAGCAGTGTGATCAAATCCAGACACTGGAAGCCTCATTGTTAAGGACATCACTAATTAAAGATGGTGGCGTGGTATAATGGAAGGCTAAATTAAGTTCCATCAGACATAACATTTCTAAATTTCACATTCATGTAAATATCATGTGTGTGTCAGTCAGAATCAGGTCAGTAGCATTAATCTTTATTTTTTTGAACGATATGCCAGGAAATAATACAGGAATTAACAACCAGGTTGAAAATGAATGACTTGTGATAGTTCATAAATGCGGAGCGATCTCTAACTCAGCCTCTTATTTTATTACTGTCTAAGAAATACCAGCCATGCCAGTCTGGAAAACTTATGGAAGTCAAAATAATTTCACTTCTGAATAAAAATCTACATGGAACTGACAAGAATCCACATCAATCCAAACAACTTTCTGCACTGCAACAAGAAAAGGGTAAAATATTCTTGTCTAGTCAAACTTATCTATAATGTCTTAAAATAAGTTTACAAAAAAACAAATTGTAGATTAAATAGTAGAAATAAATTCATGAAACTAGCAAAATTCTCTGCTGATAGAACAAGAAATTGCAGATTTTAGAGTAAAATTCTACTAGAAACAAATTTAATAAACTTATATTTTGTATGTTGTCATTTTTAAAAATCATTCTAATTTACAAGTGTAATTTGTATTGTTTTACAGTTAATGCGTACAAGATTGTATAAAAACCATGAAATCGTTTGTTTCCCTTGTAATAATAATAATAATAATAATAATAATAATAATAATCAATCCTCGGACTGAGAGGCCTTAATTTTAGCTTAAAAACTGAAATCCAAAGATGATCATGTGATTGAATTTTGAGCGGAACATGTTTATGAACTATACAACTTTTTCAATTGCATAAAGCTCTGACACCACGCAACACAACACACACTGTAAACACACGTCTTACCTGAATGGCCGCAGGTGATCAGGTGGTCTCGTCTGGATCGCTACTCAGGCGTCTTATTATAAAAAAGGGCAATTTTGGACACACACACACACACACACACCTTAGTGTTTATTACCACGTTGTGCTGGTTAAAGGCACAGTGTCTGGATATTTAATGTCTCCAAGCAGGTTGAGGATGTTTCTGATCAATCAAGCGCTTGGATATCAACCTGATTCTGATTCTTAGTCCTTCCAGTTTATATATATTTTTTCTCAAAATCATATAGGTTGTAAGCTTATACAGTCTTTAACAGAGAGTTGTGTCATTTTTTATTACCATATATTAACATGTTAACGCATGTGTTTAATGCGTTAATTTTTTTTTTTTACTGCAAATTAATCACATGTCCAAGTTTTACCCTAATGGCATCCCAAAATTGCAGTGCGGCTACCAGGTTGTGTGCGATATCGGCACGTTTAACACAACTAATAAGATGACTAAAGAAAGTTAACCAGAACTTCATTATGAAGAGCGTCTAGATGAAAGTCTGGATAAAAAACAAAGTCGTGTGCTCGAGCTACCATTAAGAGGAATTATTTTTACAAGAATACATTAAATGTAAGACACTGAAAAGGCTGCGTGT
Source organism: Clarias macrocephalus (assembly GCA_011419295.1). Lineage (NCBI taxonomy): Eukaryota > Metazoa > Chordata > Actinopteri > Siluriformes > Clariidae > Clarias > Clarias macrocephalus. The sequence continues at coordinate 25,844 of JAAGKR010006938.1, forward strand.
GTGTGTGTGTGTGTGTGTGTGTTTTGCCGAAGCATTTGCTAGCTAATTGCGCTAGCAGAGTTGAAAAGGAGATAACCGTCCTGGTCACCACTACATGAGCAGACGCGGCTCACAATATGATTACTGCTGCAGAGAGTTTACCACTCGAGAGATTTTAATTTCACATTTAAATTGGAACTGCATAATCTGCTACCTTTAACCGGTCTGGCATGAATGTCTTTATTCCAGCATTGCACATTTATAATACAAATATTGTACATCTTAGTATTTTAAAACTGTGATTAATCATGATTATTTACATTATTTAGTCTATGACTATGATTAATTAAATAAAAATGTATTTAAATGACAGCATTATAATAAAAAACATAGACAGTGCATTTGTCATTTTATAAAATCTGTCTGTATGATGTAATAAAAATATGCATTATACATTTGTTTGACCAAGACATCATCCATTTGCTATATATATATATAAAAAATAAATAAAAAAAGAAAGAAAATCCTCATACTGATGCTCTGAGATAAATTGTGTTTCAGTTTTAGTTCGTGGTCTCTCCTGCAAAGGCTTTCCTCTGGATGTTGGAGCATGACTGTGGGGATTTGTGTTCGTTCACACATTCTACAAGAGCTTTAGTGAGATCAGGTGCTGATGCCGGGATGTCGAGGAGGCTCCAGTTCCAGTTCATCCCAATGCTGATGGTTCAGTGAGGTTGAGTTCAGTCAGGGCACTTTTCTTCTTCTTCTTCTTCTTCTTCATTCTTCTACTCCAACTTTAACTTAACACACCATGTCTTCATGGAGCGGACTTTGTGGATCTCACAGAGGCGTGATCATGATGGAACTGGTTTGTTGTAAATTTATTTTAAGAAATTATGGATACAGTAGGTTTGGCTTAGTTCAAGAATATTTCACTTAATAAGATGTCTTTTTTTTTTCTTTTTTTTTTTGCAAGAATTAAAAAGTCATGAGTTAAGTTCTATACTTGGGAATTTGATTGTAAATTCTTTGAAATTCTTTATTTATCATTTATTAAAAATAAATAAATATATATAAAGTGTGTTACTGCAAAATGAAATAAATCCAACTTGGCAGTTTTGGGGTGGAAATAATTTGTTGTTGTTGTTGTTGTTTTTGTTTTTTTTAAAGGAAGCTGATAGAGAATATTTTGGAATCGTTTACTTGATCCTTTTTTTTTTTGTACCATAACATTTCTTTAATACTTGAGTTGAAAGTTGTGCTCATTCATTTCTACAGTAAGTGCTGAATTCAGTTTAATAACTTAAAAGTTGATACGTACAAAATGTTCCAGTATTTAAACATTATTTACATGCTTGCTGCTCATCAACAAAACTAAAAATATATTTACACTTCTTACAGATATGTAGACGATTTCGCCGCTCAGGCAGACCAAAACAGCAGCTTTTAATTTCCATCATTTGTTCCTCGTTGTGTTGGATGGAGGGATGTTCTCAGCTTTCTATTGCACGGTTACGGCTCTTCACTTCACACTCTGGGATTACTGAGGCAGCGGAGGGCAGGATGGAGTGATCTGACCTGGGGCGGACGGGTTGATCGGAGAGCTGACGGCTTCTGTATAGGCAGGAGGAGGAGCACTGGGGAAGTCAGGCTTCGGCATCAGCTGCAACATGGAGAAACGAGCAGGTAAGATGTGAAATATGTGTTCACACCAGAAAGCAACACGGTGTTGAGTGTGAGGTTTATCAATTGTATGTGGATAGCAGCAAATCCAAACAAATGGCTCAGAAGATGCATTTGATCAGTTCTCTGGCATATGTGGTCAGTTGTTTCTTCAGCTCCCACTTACAAATAAATATAGTTAATAAAAATCACACATCATAAAAGAATTCTTTGGACGTGAGTTGAGATCAATGAATCAATCAAAACGCTTTTCACGTATTGGTAAAATAAAACCAGAACAACAAACACTGGCCGAATTCCATTTCACTACAAAAGACAGTAGAGTTTAGTGTCACGTCTCAGTTCTCAGTGGTGTGATGGACCTCACCTCGGTATAAGCTGGAGGAGGGGGGTATTGCTGTGGCAGGTTGTACCGCGGTGTCGGTGGTCCATGTCGTTGTTCTTGACCCCCCGAAACGGGGATGATGTAAACGGACGCAGGAGGATCCAGAGCTCGTGCTGATGCTGGTGCATGCTGGGTCCGATCCCCTCTCGGTTTCCGACACTGACAGAAACATCTACACAAAGCTACGCAGATTATAATCCCACCAAATGTGGGGATGACGATCCTGCAGAGTAAAAGGAGAAATGCTTGAAATGTTTAACTTTACAGCATTCATAATCCTTTTTTGGCACTGCAATTTATTGTGATTGTATATTTCAAATCAAAATGTAATTCAAACATTTAAAATTCAATGCGAAATTATTGACCTTACTAAGTTACTGTTCAAAAATATATTCAATTGTTAAAAATATCATCTTCATTATTTTTCAACCTCACAAATTCAGGTAGAAAAAAATCAGGTAGCCGGTATTTTTTGCTTCACTGAGCATGTGAGAGAAAAAAGCAATGCGATTGGCTCTTTATGGATGCGTCTTTTTTGTTATGTAATGCAGTCATATACTGATGTTTTGGCAAAAATTTGTAAGTTCAAAAATTCTAAAATAAGGATCAGATTTCAAATTAAAGGTTTTGTTATAGACAATTTTAGCTGAGGACAATTATTAGGCAAAATGAGTGAAAGTCTGAAAATGCCATTTATTTTTGCCACGTTTTGTAAAATGCCATGTTTTGCTGTAAAACTATTCAGATGGAAATGTAAAATGTTTGCTTCTTCTTTTTTTTTCTTTTTAAATGCACATGTAAATAAATGAAATCGAATCCTTTTTTTAAAAGAACGTATGTACACAGAAAAGATTGAGTTCCATTCGTAAATAAAAATATCTACACCAAATGTCTGAAGTTTGCTTTGAAATTGTCCAAGTAAATGTCCGAAATTTGATACCTACGAAAATAACATAACTGTGTTAACTTTCATTGTTTTGTAATGCAGGTATGACAGCAACGTTGCTAACAAGTAAGAGCAGCTGCCTTTTATCTGATTCATGGTTTGTTGTATTTGACTTATTGTTGTACTTTAAGAGATGCTGTCTGCAAAGGGCAAGAGGCCAACCAACTCAACCAACTCAACCAACTCAACCAACTCAACCAACTCAACCAACTCAACCAACTCATGGACGGTTCACTCTGCTACCATCGGGCAGCCGCTACAGATGCATCAGAGTCCGAACCAACAGATTGGACAATAGCTTTTTCCTGTGGCTGTTACTGCAGAGAACAGCTGATCATGGACGGTTGCAGTAGCTACTGTAACACATCACTGCACTGTCACTTTTTGTTTATATTGCACTGCTTCCTTTTTTTTCCCACTATGCATCTTTGCACCATCAATAAATATGCTTATATATTTATAAACATTTATTCTGTATATACTGTAGAAATAAGACCTCACACATGTACACATGTATATCCTGCTACTTTTGGGCATGTAATCTTATAGACATGCTGATCGACTGCAACGTTTGCACAGTTACTGAATTACACTCTATTATACTGCGCACCATATATATATTAGATAATAATAATAATGTGAATAAATATTATATTATTCTGCAATATATTATTATAACACATTCACTGCACAATGTTGCTCAGTTATACTGTACATTACTATATCACTATACTGTATATAGCATAACTCTATTACCAAATGGATCTTCTGTTTATGTAACACATTGTATTTATTTATTGTAAATAGGCCACTTATGCACTTGGGGTTAGATGCTAACTGCATTTCATTGGCTCTTGTACTGTACTTGTACTTTGCACAATGACAATAAAATTGAATCTAATCCAATTTGATTTTTAAGGGAAAATTTCATTTTTCCCAACTATTTGTTTTAACCATCATGTAGTGTCCCATAAAAAAAGGTATTTATTTTAAACTCACCATTTGAGCTGTTTGTTAAAATGATTATTAATATATACAATACAGAATGAAAGATAGAAACACTGCCACCTTGAGGGAGTGAAACTGTGAAACACAATGCCTCTAAAATCACCTTTTTATTGTTTTACAGTTCCTGTAAAGGGATATTTGAATCCTCTCACATCAATATGACATTGTAAAGTGTGATTTTAGATAAAGAAGATGAAAGGAAACTTACTGGAATATGCGAAAAATCATGGGTGGGGAATCTAGTGTCAGGAAATTCATCTTAAAGCACGACTTCTCTCAGTGGATCTGTTGAGGAAATTAGAATCAGCAGGTTTAGTTAATGGATGGAACAAATATGTTGCAGGACTTTTACTTCCTGAAGCCTTGGTCTCCACCTCTGCACAAAACGGCTAAAACCCGGGAATTCTCAAGGACATTGCGAAATTCTGTGGCAAATTTCTGTACATCATCTTCAGCGATTGAGTGAGTGACATCAGAGACCTGCAGACGTCTTTTTACACTAAAGGTTGAAGAATAAAGGACTTCACACTGAGTACTGATCAGTTTCTTTTCCCAAAATAACATATTATTTTTATTATCATGCTTCTCGTTATTTAAAAAAAAAAATTATGTTCTTAAAACATTGAATTTCACTTTTGTCTCAATGCTTTTGTCCATCACTGTATAACAGCAGTGTGCTCAAATCCAGCATGGTTATAGTGGAAACTTCACTATTTGATCTGTCCTGCATTACATCACTAATTAAAGGTGGTGACCTGGTATAATGGAAGGCTAAATTAAGTTCCCTGCCTCTTGATCAGACTTAAAATTAGTGAATTTCACATGAATATCGTGTTTTCGTCAGTCAGAATCAGGTCAGTAGCATTAATCCTTTTTTTTTTTTATCTCAGGCTGAACGATATGCCAGGAAATAATACAGGAAGGAACAATCAAGGTGAAAATTAAGGACCCGTCATTAGCTCATAAATGCAGAGCGATTGCTGAGTCGGCCTCTCATCGGATATTTTATTGCCCTTTGAGAAATACCAGCCATGCCATTCTTGACAAGTCATGGAAGTCAAAATCAAATCAACTTTACCTAAAAATCTACTTTAAACTGATAAGAATCCATATCACCCCAAACTACTTCCTGCACTGCCAAAAAAATGACATTAAGTGAAACATTATTTATTTATCCAAACCCTCCCTCAGAGGGGAGGGATGAGAGGTACTTAGTTGCTCCCACATTAATCACGGCTCTACAGCCAATCAGGGGCGTCTGTTAGCTCGCGCAAGCGGAAGGAGCGGATAGCGCCGGCCTCCGGGTGTGTTACGCCGCCCCCAACGGTGCGTGAGCGAGCAGTGCGACAGTCGGTTGGCGTCACATGGTTTGAAGGAAACACGTGATAGTCTTCCCTCACTACTAAGTGGTAGCAGTAGCCTTAATGTGGGCGCCCCCTAGTGACCGGGAGGAATTGGACACGACTAAACTAGAGAGAAAATCGGGGAAAAATCTTTTTTTTTTAAATAATAAATAAAGCAAACAAAAAGAGTTTACAACAAAACAAATATAAGATAATTAAGATATTTCTACTCAAATTTTACTTACATTTTTAATGAAAATTTAGTTTGTTGTAATTTTATTGTAAGATTTTTTTTACAGCTATTTCAAGCAAGATCCAAAAAAACTATATTAAAATATGAAACTTGTTCTAAGAGTTAAAATTGATAAATGACGGTTTCCTTCTAAAAAATACTAATAATAATACCTGGACCGAGTGATCTGCCTCACTTCATGTTTAAAAACTTTAACCCGAAGATGATCATGTGATTAAACTTTAACCGGAACATGTTTATGAACTATACAACATTTTCAGGTGCCTGAAGCTTAATAATACAGTGAGAATATGAAATTGAAAAATATAATTGATATACAGTAGGACTAACATAAACACAACACACACTGTAAACACACGTCTCACCTGAAGGGCCGTCAGGTGGTCTCGTCTGGCTCGCGACTCAGACGTCTTATTATAAAACAGGGCACTCTTGGACACACACACCTTAGTGTTTATTACCACGTTGTGCTGGTTAAAGACACAGTGTCTGGATTTGTAATGTCTCCAAGCAGGTTGTGTATGTTTCTGATCAATCAAGTGCTTATATATTAACCTGAATCTGAGTGTTTAGTGTTTCCACTTTATACACTATAATATAATGTTATGTCATATACTATATATATATATATATATGTTATATCTCCTGACACACAAGGAGAAATGCGATTCTGGTAAAATTGTACAAATTGTGGAAAATCTCCAGATTCTCCAGGTACGCTCTGGGAAGCAGAGGAATGAAGAAAAGACAGGAGGCAGAGCTGGAGGTAGAGGAGATGAAGATGTTGAGGTTCTCTTTGGGAGTGTCAAGGATAGATAGGATCAAGAATGAGTTCATCAGATGGAGAACCCATGTAAGATGCTTTGGAGATAAAGTCAGAGAGGCCAGATTGAGGTGGTTTGGACGTGTTCAGGATGCTGAGGTTGGAACTGCCAGGCAGCAGGTCTAAAGGAAGACCAAAGAGGAGATTTATGGATGCAGTGAGAGAGGACATGAAGTTAGTTGGAGAAGAGGATGCAGAGGAGAGGGTTAGATGGAGGAAGATGATTCGCTGGGGCGACCCCTGAAAGGGAACAGCCGAAAGACAAAGAAGGCACCACGAGAGATCAGTATACTGTAAGTTATAATAAATAATGCGCTACATTTGAAACATGATTTATATACAGTATATGTATGTGAACTGAATAAAAGTCGCCCATCAGAGCAGATTAATGACATAAAGAGACTTTATTTACGAAAGTGAATTAATCTAAGCATTTCACTGCATATCGTACTGTGTATGATTGTGTATGTGACAAATAAAATTTGAATTTGAATTTGATTTGAATTTGAATTTGAAAGACTGCGACTGAGATTGTATCTGCCATTGTAACAGGGTTTAAACCCACAGCAATGCATTCTGGGAAAGTCCCATTTGATCCCATTTGAGATTGTGCCCTCGTGTGTCCAGTATTTTAAAAGGATTACTAAAGTCGAACCAGAGAGGAGGAGGCGTGTCGATTGATTCAGATTCATGTTTTTATTATTGTTTATTTTACTTTTACTTAATGTATTTATTTATAGTTATTGTTTATCTCTTTACTGTTTTTGATAATACAGTGTCATCTATTATTATACTGTAATATTGAAGTTGTTTACATTTACAATAAATAAATAAAAACTTTCCCTTGCAAAATAATAATAATAATAATAATAATAATAATAATAATAATAATTAATTCATTGGTGTTAATTTTTTATTAGTTCAGTACTACAGTATTTAAATCATATTGATGATATAAAAACATAGACAGTGCATTGGTCATGTTATAAAAGCAGTTTATATGATGCTCACCATTTGGAATTTGTCTGAAAAACACATCAAGCTTTTGCTATAAATAAATCCTCATAGTGATTTTCTGAAGTAAACTGTGTTTGAGTTTTCCTTTTTTTAAAGTGTACATTTAGCTTGTGGTCTCTGCTTAGTTTCCAGAGAAGAAACCTTCCACTCCGTCGTTCAACTTGGTAAATTCTTTGATTCAGAATAAATGAATATAATTAGTTTCACTGCAAAATTAGATAAATCCAGCTTGGCAGTTTGGGGGGGTAAAAAAAAATTCTTCAAATTTTAACCTGTGGGAATTTAACATTCTTGCCCCGCCCCACCACCTTTCAAAAATGTTAACAGATATTAAAGCATAAAGAGTTAAAGTGATTAAACTTTTTTTTATTTATTTATGAAAAAGTTTTTCTTTGAGGCTTTCATTACTACATTTGTCTTATAGATCAAATACAAACTGTCTTGGCTGATTGAATACATTTGCTCGCATGTCTTTCTTTTGTCCTCTTAAATTTCGCCGTAAAATTCATTTGATACTTGAGTTAAAATTAGTGCTCTTCACACTCTGGGATTACTGAGGCAGGGGAGGGTAGGACGGCGTGATCTGATCTGAGGCGGAAGGGTTGGTGACTTCGGTATAGGCAGGAGGAGGAGCAGTGGGGAAGTCAGGCTTCGGCATCAGCTGCAAAATGGAGAAACGAGAAAGTAAGACGTGTGGTATTGTAACAAAAACCAGACAGCAGCAGAGTGTTGTGAGATATGGAGAGCCATGTGATTGAAAGTCTATTAATCGTGTGTAAACTGGACAGCGAAGGTGCATCGAACAGCACCAAAAGAGTAGAGTTTTGTGTTATGTCGCAGTTCTCAGTGGTGGGATGGACCTCACCTCATTATGAGCTGGAGGAGGGGGGTATTGCTGTGGCAGGTTGTACTGCGGTGGTCCATGTTGTTGTTCTCGAGCCTGTGAAACGGGGATGACGTAGACGGAAGCAGGAGGTTCCAGAGCTTGTGCTGATGCTGCTTGTACCAGCCGTCTCCGAGCCTGTCTCTTTTTCCACCACCGATAAAAAGATGTACAAAACATGAGGCATGTCATCCCAACCATTGCAACAATGAAGCACCTGCAGAGTAAAAGGAGATAAAAAGGAATGGGGTGGTGATTTTTTTTATGAACAAAAAAACATACATATAATTATAATATGGAAGTATAACAGTGGCAAAATTCATCAGTGCAAAATACTATGTTGAATTACAGCATTAATGCTTGATTGTGGTTGTATATTTGAAATGAAACTGTAATTCAAGCTTTTAAAATGTAAGGCAAAAATATTGACCTTACCAACTATTTTTTAAGTTCACAAAATGAGGCTGCCAAAATGAAAAATTTTGCCCAGATGGTATTTTTTGCTTCGCTGAGCATATGACAGAAATAAATAAAAAAACGATGTGACTTGCTCTTTATGGATGCGTCTTGTTTTGCTATGTAATGCGATGTTTTGCCAAGAATGTGTAAGTTAAAAAATTCCAGAAACATGAAATATGTAGCAGATTTCAAAGAAATGCTTCTGTTACAGACAATTTTTGTCCGGCTGAGAATAAATATTTAGCAGAATGAGGGTTTTGCTGTCAAAAGAAACACAATGGCACAAAAAATCACCTTTTTACTCTTTTACAGTTCTTGTCTTGAGACATTTTAATATACGACATTATGAAGTGTGATTTTATGAAAAGAAGATTGAAAAGACACTTACAGGAAAGTGCGTTGAAAACTGGAGTTTTCTTTAAAGAAATCCATCTTACAGGACGACTTCTCTCAGTGGATCTGCTGGAGAAATGAAAATGATTTTTGACTGTTTCATGGATATTGAAATCACAGCACCGTTGGGTTCTGAAGTCCGGTTGCTCAGGAGCTCTGAATGATTTTGTCGTTCCTGGTCTGATCTCATTCTTACAGTAAATATTAAGTCCGAAGCTCTGGACACATCGGTGGACACAAGGATTAAGACACCACATGCCATATGTTTTAGTTCTTACTGTGCAAAATTAGAGTAGAATCAGCAGGTTTAGTTAATGGATGGAACAAATATGTTGCAGGACTTTTACTTTCTGAAGCCTTGGTCTCCACCGCTACACAAAAACGGCTAAAACTTGGGAATATTTAAGTACATTGCAAAATTCTGTGACAAATTTCTGTACATCATCTTCAAGTAAAGAAGAGATCGAGGGGCCACGGGTTGAGCGAGTGACATCAGAGAACTGCAGACGTCTTTCTGACTTTATGTCCAGCACGTTTGAAGAATAAAGGACTTCATACTAATTACTGATTGTTGTAGAGTAACTTCATTTCACTAAATAACACATTATTCTTATTATCATAATTCTCATTAGTTTAACACTGAATTTCACTTTTGTCTCAACGCTTTTGTTCACCACTGTACAGTATAACAGCAGTTTGCTCAAATCACTAATTAAAGATGGTGGCGTGATATAATGGAAAGGCTAAATTAAGTGCTGGGCCTTTTGATCACACCTAAAATTTGTGAATTTCACATGAATATCATGTGATGTGTTAGTCAGTCGGAATCAGGTGAGTAGCATTAATTCTTTTTTTTTTTTCTTTTTTTTTTATCACAGGCTAAAAGACATGCCGGGAAATAATGCAGGAAGGAACAATCAGGTTGAAAATTGATGACCCGTCATTAGCTCATAAATGCAGAGCGATCGCCAAGTCAGCCTTTTATGTGATATTTTATTGCCCTGTAAGAAATATCATCTATACCAGTCTGGAAAAACCATGGAAATCAAAATCATTTCAGCGTTATTAAAAATGCAAAATAAAAATAAAAAACTTTGGACTGAAGAGAATCCATATTAATTCCTGCACTGCAAAAAAAAAAAAATCATTTAGTAAGTGAAAATATTCTTTAATCTGGCCAAACATATCGTAAATTTCTTAAAATAAGTTTATAACAAACTAAATATAAGGCTAAGCTTATTTCGAATCAAATTTAGTAAAATTGTTAATTAAAATTTCTTGTACTACTGGCAGATAATTTTGCTTCTTTCTAAAAATTCCTAAAGCTAGCTTTTAATTTTAATCAATCAATTTTCATTCCAAGTGTAGATAACAACAATCTAACAAAATGTATCTGTTCTAAGATGTCATTTTTTGCAGTGTGTTGCGGGTCTTTACAGCTTCATGCACGCAAGATACCAAACAAAGTGTATTTAAAAAAAAGAGACTCTTTCTAAGAGTTAAAGGTGATAAGTGGCTGTTTCCTTATTAAAAATAATAATAATAATAATACCCGGACTGAGAGATCTACCTGACTTCTAGCTTACAAATTTAAATCTAAAGATGACTGGAACATGTTTATGAGCAGTACATCATTTTCAGTTGCCTAAAGCTTCAAAATACAATGAGCATCTAACATTATTAATTAATTAAAGTCATTAAAATCATCTAAATATAACTGATATACAGTAGGACTAACATAAACACAACACACACTGTAAACACACACGTCTTACCTGAAGGGCCGTCGGTTATCAGGTGGTCTCGTCTGGATCGTTACTCAGACGTCTTATTATAAACAAAAAAAAAAAAAAAAAACAGGGCACTCTTGGACACGCACCGTAGTGTTTATTACCACGTAGTGCTGGTTAAAGGCACAGTGTCTGGATTTGTAATGTCTCCAAGCAGGTTATGTATATTTCTGACCAGTAATGTGCTTGGATATCAACCATGAATCTGTGTGCTTAGTCCTTCTAGGTTGTACAGTCTTTGAAGGGGTGGCGTGTCATTTTTTGAAATGCGATTCTGATCATCAATGCTTCAGTTAGTCCAGAATGCAGCAGCGAGAGTCCTCACTAAAACCAGACGATACGAGCACATCACCCCTATCATATCCACACTGCACTGGCTCCCAGTGAAATTTCATACTGATTTTTATAAAAACGACTTTTGACGGATAAAGCATTCATTGGTCTCGTGCTGCAGTATCTGAATAAACTGCTAGTGTCTTACGATCCGCTGCGCCTACTTCGATCAAAGGATGCAGGCTGCTTGTTAGTACCACCTACAGTATTATGAAAACTACAGCTGGGGGCTTTTACAAAGCCCTAAAGTTACGGAATAGTCCAGTCGCTCAGACACAGTCTCAGTGTTTAAGTCTAGGCTAAAAACCTGTTTATTTAGCGCAGCATGTTTGTAAATAGATGAGCCTTAGGTAAAGGAGCAGATCTGGGGGACTCATGGACGTAGAGTATCTGGTGAACTGGTATGTTTAGATGCTGTCTTCCCCACTCGCATTGATCACTCAGGTCTGTTGACGGTGAGGTGATTGGTTGCTTTACATCTCAGTTCCCCCTCATGTCTGTGTTTCCTTCTGGCTCCTCCCTTTTAGTTACGCTGTTATAGTTAGTCCTGCCGGAGTCCCTGCTTGCACTCTGCACTAAATATACCTTCACCTTATACATTGTGTGACTGTGACCAGACCGAACTGTTATCTCTCATCTTCTGCTCTCTCGCTCTCTCTCTCTCTCTCTCGCTCTCTCTCTCCCTCTACCTGTCTCTCTGCTGAGCTACACATGTCATTCCTGAGCTCCCAGTGATCCAGACCCCCTCTGCCCCCTGGTGTCCTGCTTCTGGCTGGAGATCTCGTTGCATGGATGCCCCGTGTGGTCTGCCTAGGATCCAAGTGGTTTCCACTTTACCATGCAGACGGTCCTGTCCTCGGCTGATGCAGACAGCTGTTTCTCTAAGGACTCGTGACTGAAGTCACTCGATAGTTCAGGACTGGAGTTTCCTACAGTCTACCTGAGCCTCCAATAATGAACTGGAATCTATATTCACTTAAACACATCTCCTGTTATACTGAACTTCCAGCCTCCTAACGCTCAGATCAATCCCTGCTATCCGTTACCACCCAGGTGAGGATGGGTTCCCTGTTGAGTCTGGTTACTCTCTCTTCATTTCCATCAGAACCCAGAAATGTCGTACAAACTACAAACAGCCCAGGAGATTCAGTTTAAGTTACAATAAATAATGGACTACGTTTGAAACGTGATGTCCAATATGTATGTGAACTGAATAAAAGTCGACCATCAGAGCAAATTAATGAGGTATAGAGACTTTATTTATGAAAGTGACTGAGATTGTAACAGGATTTAAACCCACCACAGCAATGCATTCTGGGAAAGGCCTATTTGCTCCCACTAGAGATTGTTCCCTCGTGTGTCCAGTATTTAAAAAGATTAATAAAGTCGAACCAGAGAGGAGGAAGCGTGTCGATTGATTCAGATTCATGTTTTTATTAGTTGGTGTTAATGAAAGCGTACATTAGTTCAGTACTAATTAAATCATATCGATGATATAGAAACATTGGCAGTTCATCGGTCATGTTATAAAAGCAGTTCATATGACACACATCATTTTGCATTTGTTTGAAAAACACATCCTTTTGCTATTGAAAAAAAAATAACGTACTGATTTTCTGAGGTAAACTGTGTTTGAGTTTTCCTCTCTAGCTTGTGGTCTCTACTTAGTTTCTATAAAAGACTTCTTCCACTACATTCAACTTAGTAAATTCTTTGATTCTTTAAAATAAATAAATGTACAGTATATAAAGAGTTTCACTACAAAATGAGGTAGAAAAAATAAAAAAAATCCAGTTTGGCAGTCTTGGGGGGAAAAGCGTAGCAGCGCTAATTTAAATTGTTTACTTGAACCTTGAAATTTTACCCTGTGGAAATGTAAAATTCTTTCCCCGCCTCACCACCGTTCAAAAAGTTCAAGCACAATTGCAGCATAAAGAGTTAAAGTGATTTTTACATGTATTTATAGACAAGATTGTTGTTTTTAGGCTTTTATTACTACATTTGCCTTAAAGATCAAATACTAACTGTCTTGGTTGATTCAATACATTTTCCTACGTGTTCGTCTCTTTTCATTTCTACCATAAAATTCCTTTTACACTTGAGTTAAAATTAGTGCTGTTTCATTTCTAACTACTAAATTCAGTTTAATAACTTAAAAACAGTTCCAGTATTTAAACATTATTTACATGCTTGCTGCTCACCAACAAAACTAAAAAATATATTTACACATCTTACAAATATGTAGACGATTTCACCACTCAGGCAGACCAAAACAGCAGCTATACAGTAGCTTTTAATTTCCATCGTTTGTTCATCGAGAGCTGACGGCTTCTGTATAGGCAGGAGGAGGAGCACTGGGGAAGTCAGGCTTCGGCATCAGCTGCAACATGGAGAAACGAGCAGGTAAGATGTGATATTGTAACATGGGAGAAATATGTGTTCACACCAGAAAGCAACACGGTGTTGTTAGACATGGAGCAGCATTTAAATTGAGAGTTTATTAACTGTGTGTAAATTAGGTATTAAACTGGACAACAAAGAGGCATTTAAAAAGTTCTCTAGCGTATATGAGAGATCGATGGTCCTCTCTCTTTTTCCGACAATGATAGAAACAGCTACACAAAATTATGAAGAATATGATCCCAGCGGTTGTCGGGACAACGATCCTGCAGAGTTAAAGGAGAGAAAAAAGGAATGGGGGGGTGAAACGTCTAAAATGTAACTCTTAATAAAAAAATAATATAAAAAAAAGATATATATATATATATATATATATATATATATATATATATATATATATATA
>JAAGKR010006939.1:0-12173 GCA_011419295.1 Clarias macrocephalus
TTTACAGTAGCTGTAATTCCACTACATAAAACAGGAGGACCGCAAGTGTTTTGTTCTTCACATCAGAGCTGGTTCACTCCTCTTGGAAAACACCTCAACTCAGACCTTTGCTCTAGGACTAACCGCTGAACAATTAGTTTATTAAAAAAAAAAAAACAAACAAACAAAAAAAAAAAACAGAGCAAAGTGATAATAGCCTTCAGGGTTAATATCACTTTAACACCTGATGGATTGTGCAACACGTTTATGTAATCAGAAGTAATAAGTGTTGTGTGTCTCATCAAGCCGGGGCTCTTAATACTACTGATGGTTTTCTGATTTAACAGGTTTTAGTTTGCGTAAGGAATTGCATAAGGAACAAACCAGTCCGTTCACACGTGTGTGTGCGTGTGTGTGTGTGTGTGTGTGTGTGTGTGTGTGTGTGTGTGTGTGTGTGTGCATTTTTAATTGCACACACACATTTAATTTAATTTTTAATTTTAATTATATTATTACACCTGCTGTATACCTTTGAATTTATTTTCCTCCTCTGTTTTTCTTGAAGATTTATTAAAAAGCAGTCGAACGTTTTGTTAAAGCATTTACACAAACAATGTTTCTTCAATCAGATTTAAATCATTCTGATTAGAGATTCCAACTCATCTTTACACGGATCCGATAAGCTGCTCAACGAGTTTAAAATCAATTTAACAAAGCGAAGTAGTTTTCTCCATCTTTGAGGTCGGGCGTTATGATTGGTCACGTTAATCCGGTCCCGTCTCTGGTTAATTCAACGCTTTACTACATTTGAAACATCGAGCGAATCACCAGAGACCTGGTGGATCACCGATCAGGAATGGAAGCAAAATTTCCTTCCTGAAAATTCATCACGTCACAAAACGTGCCCAGACAAACTTCCATACCAGTCAAAAATTTGGCCCCACCTTCTAATTCAGTGTTTCGTTTGTTGTTGTTTTTTTTGTTAAAGGTCAGCTGTTCTGGAACAGTTCTTGCAAGAACATTACTGTGAAGCGCATTTGCAAAAACCATCGAGCACCATGATGAAACTGGCTTTCGTGAAGACCTTCCCAAGAAACGCAAGACCAAAACTTACCTCTGCTGCAGAGAAGTAGTTTATTTAGAGCTCCTCAGATTAGAGCCGTTATAAAGGCTTCATAAAGTGTAAATAGCAGACACATCTCAACATCAACTGTTTATTGCCTATCTTGGATGCCTTCAGCATTGTTTTACAGTGTAGACAGAAATAAAAATCAGGACCGACCATGGAGACAAAACAGTTGATCTGATCATTTCTCTCTTTGCAGGAATAAATATACATTACGAGTCAAAAGTTTGAGGTGTGTCCAAACTTTTGACTTGTAATGTGGAAAAATGATCAGATCAACTGTTTACATGGCTAATTCTTACCTGATAAAAAGGTCATTAAAGGTTTACCTCTTATTTGGATCAGGTACAAATATTGCGAACGTGGTGTTTACACAATGCATTAATTATCTGTTTGGATTTTTAGTGGAATATTACGGCTCATCAAATGCAAAGTCCAATTTTTATTCGTCACATATGCACCCATACACAGTATGATATTCAGTGAAATACCTACACGACTGTTTGTGACTTTGAAAAGGCAAAAAGAATTAAGGAGGAAGAAATATGTACAATATTTTTTTTAAGTATAACACATATAGTCAAGTTAAAAGTACAAACTGTATAAACAATAAAGTATATGGAATGTACACTGTGTAGACAGCTGCAGTACGAGGTGGTCATGGAGTGTGAAATGAAATGCAGTGGTTCATGTTAAAGTGGACCGTCTCCAGTCACCACACCCATCCCAGGCAGACCATGCGGGGGCATCCAAGCAACAAGATCTCCAACCAGAAGCTGGGCACCAGGACGAGTCAGACGGCTCCAGGTGGCAGAGGGGCGCCTGGATCACTGGCAGCTCAGGAGCGACATATGTAGCTCGACAGAGAGACGGAGAGAGAGAAAAGAAGGAGAGAGAGAGCAGTTAGGTCACAGTCACACAATGTATAATGTGAATGTATATTTAGTGTAGAGTGCAAGCAGGGACTCCGGCAGGACTGACTATGACAGCATAACTAGAAGGGAGAGCCAGAAGGAAACACAGACATGAGGGGGAACTGAGATGTAAAGCGACCAATCAATTCACTGTCAACAAACCTGAGTGATCAGTGAGAGTGGGGAGGACAGCATCTAAACATACCAGATCACCATAATACTCTACGTCCATGAGTCCCCCAGATCTGCTCCTTTACCAAGCTCCGCCCACTGCTGTAGTTTTCATAATACGCGGTACTGACAAGCAGCCTATACACATTATTATTATTATTATTATTATTATTATTATTATTCCATAACTTATTATGGAACCATAAAGCATAAAATCCTCTGCCTTGAAGATATTGGAGGACTTAGATTATAGGTTTACCTTCTAAAACAGCATGTTTAAAAAAAAAAAATTATAATGGAGACTTTGTCACTTTGTGATGCTGTTTGTATTAATTCCCAAATTACTTCCTGGACATTTCCAACATGGCTTAAAATTACAGTAGCTTTGTAACTCAATTTTTACTGATCAGCTTCATTAAGAATGTGGAATTTTAATTTTAATTAATTAATAATATTTTTGAACAGAAAGATTGATATGAGGCGGCACGGTGGTGTAGTGGTTAGCACTGTCGCCTTGCACCGGCCAGGCTCGATTCCCGTCTCTGTGTGCATGGAGTTTGCATGTTCTCCTAGTGCTTGGTGGGTTTCCTCCAGGTACTCCGGTTTCCTCCCACAGTTCAAAGACATGTAGGTCAGGCTAATTGGCGTTCCCAAATTGCCCGTAGTGTGTGAATGAGTGAGTGTCTGTGCCCTGTGTGTCCAGGGTGTACCCTGCCATGTGCCCTAAGTCTCCTGGCATAGGCTCCAGGCTCCCCGTGACCCTGAATACAGCATTAAGTGGTATAGATGATGAGTGAGTGATATGAGTCTTTCCACCGCATAAAGGCTTGGAAATAACCCTGGAAAGTACCCAGAAAGTTAAATCAGGTGACTTCCAGCAGGGAAAGTTCAAACAGCTGTGACCATACAGATCTGCACAGTTGAGAGTTGAGCCACACTGAGGTTTTTGTGTTTGTGGAAAAAAAAATTACACCCGAACGACAAATCACGCTGCCTCAGGTGGAGGAAATGGATATTAAGGTGCATATTAGGCATAATGACTCCAATTATAATCACACGCTAAAGAACGGAGGCCAAAACGAAAAGCGATCCTGGAGCCCGAGCGAACGTGTCATTAGCCGTGCTCCTGATTAGCTGTGGAGCGCATGCCTCTGGTGCTCCTCAACGTTACGCTAATCTGCACCTCCATTTATCACGGCCTCTCAGAAACGCATGCCGGCAGGGTGGGGTAGGTCTCCATTGTGAGAAATTTTATTCTCTGGGGCATTTACATCCTGCTTCTGGAGAATGGACGAAAATCAACATTTATAGCATTCCATCCAGACCTCTTAGCGTCTGTTTGTGTAGCGTTCGCCAGACCCACGGCCTGCACCGCTTTCGTTCTCGGCCCTAATTAGCTGTACCTCGTGCGCGTCACTGAACCGTTTTCTGTCTTGATTGGTTGGTGTCGGACGTTTCTCGAGGCACGCTGGGCTAATTGAGCTCATCATTCAAGTTAATGAGAGGAGAGAAAGAGACTAATAAACCAAACCGCAAAAAGAACATGGAGTGCTCAGTGGCCTTTGCTTAAAAATCTGCAGAGCAAGAGGGCAACGGCTAAATCTTGAAGGTTTCGCAAACTGCAATGTAGACATTTAGCAATGTGAAAAAAATGACAGTAATTCTAAGCTTTCTGTGGTTTCAGGATTACCAGGGAAATAAAACACAAATCCAAAACCAATAAATTATTCTACTAAATTATGAATGGTGTTCAAGTCAAAGCAGGACTTTTGGTTGTACTGAACAACAGTGAGAAGGAAACCTTCCTTTATTTCTCTATATGATCCCCTGCTACTGTACGCGGATGCACTCATCAGCGTTTCACTAGTGCTTGGACACCATCAAGGTAGAATGTTTTCTCAGTATTTCTCAGTAATTCTCAGGATTGCCTGCTTCACGTCTAAAACTCTGGGCCTCCCAGGAACTCCTTTAATGGCCCAAATATATGAAAATGACTTGGAGCGAGGTCAGGACTGTACGGAGGATGTGGTAATAACTCCCAGCCGAATTCTTCTAATGTGCAAGTGTTGTTGGTTAATGATTGCGTGTGCAGTTCCCACAGACAGATGGGTCTCTTCTGCAAGTGGGTAACAAGTTAGCCATCAACTTTTAAGGATCAAGTGTTCGACTTGTTGAATGTTTATGGGAACGACTGCAATGAGCTCCGAACCTCCGCTGGCGGGATCGTCATTCACGGGTATACGGCCTTCTTTAAAATGTTTGCACCGTTCAAATGTTTAGCAGCGGCTAAAAGTCTCTTCACCGTACTGTCTTCTGTAGAAGTCTTCTGGAAACGTCAATCAGTTTTACACCTTCATTCACCAGAAATTTCATAAAAGTACCAGTTTGACTTGAACGCCCCTTTAGAGCTAATCAAGCCTTTATGCATTAAAAAAAGTATTTATGTTTTCATAACAAAAAAAAAAAAAAGATCAAAGGGACCGGATTTTGCCTGATTTTCTCCCTAATTTAATCTTAGCCAATTCCCAGCAGCCTTTAGGGCATTCCCACATCAAGGCTACAACTTGGTAAGACCATCACGTTAGCCTTCTGAGCCACGTGAAGACGCCAAACGCATCTTTTGAACTGCTCACTCACACAACATTATGAGCAGTGTAACACACTCAGAGGACAGCTCCACTCACGCCTTCCACTTCCATGAGCTCACAGGCACCCATGATTGGCTGTAGAGCCGTGATTGATGTGAAAGCATCTCTCCCTTCTGGAAGGATGCAAGAGGCTACAGCATCACTCGGTGATTTTGTTTAGCATTGCAGAACTCAAACATGGTTTTGTTTTAAAAATACACCATGCCATGCGATGTGATGTTCTGTATAATATTTCCAGAAATCCATATCTGTATTCCGATTGTGAACCTGAAGTGGGTGTGGCTTATCCCGGAGAACTTATTACATTTTTGGATAAACAGGAAATCTACTACTTTGCATCTGTGAGACATGGGGTGGGATGGGGGGCAGAATCCAGATGTTCAAACATCAGCATGGTCAGTGGCTCTGAAAGTTCAGCTATATCACTCCAGTTTCTGCAGTAATTTGTCTCAACTACAGATGAGGGCGGGACTCAAACAAGTCTGTCGGTTTGTCTGTGTCTGTCTGTCTATCTATCTATCTCTCGTTTCATATTTCTTTTTTCCCATTTGTTTTTTAAGTAACCAAGTGCGATTGCATACGTCTTGGTCTTAACCAGATGCCCTGTGAAACCTCATCTGGAAAAAAAAAAAATCCCATCAAGATTCTCTTACCTTCCTAGATCTATAAATATCAGAATCATCCATTTTCCCCCCTTTGCATCATCTATCACACAACCTGTGTTCAGTATGTTGTTCCGGATGGCACGTGGGTGTGCAGGAGCAGACTTTATTAACCGCATACTCTACATTCCTTATTCAACTGAAACCCGAGTCTGGTAAATGATCCTGTGTATGAAAGTCACAGCTCCTGTGTATTTATCCTGGCTCCTTGGCTAGGATAATTGCTTTTCCTTGACCCTCTAAGATTGCGTCCTTTTCTTCGTTTCATTCCGAAACTAATTTCCTCTGTGCTCGCTTGATTGAAATCATACATCTTTTCTTGCTTTTATTTTCTTGGCTAATCACAGCGGAGTTGTTTTCACTGGCACCCGGCCCAAAGCTTGTCGTCTGCCAGTCAAAATAGTTCTCACAAACCTGTGGGAAGGGTTAGAATAACACCGTATCGGTGGAAAGGTGAGAGCACCGGGACAAGCGTCGGACAAGAATTGTAAAGAAATATGCAGCTCACGTTGGAGTGACTCAGTTAGCATCGAGGAATTTTGGTGTTGTGAAGATACACACGAGTCATCGAGGCTGAACGGTGAGATCCAGGTAAATCCGTGAGATGGAAACAACCATAAAACAAACTACAAGGACATTTCTGCAGCTGCATGGGGACAGTCAGTCCAGTTTGCAATGCTGATGTAAAATAAAATAAAAAAAAAAGCACAATAACAGAGCGGCTTCCTGCCTACGACCACAGCGATGTTGTTCGCTGCTTCAGCACGTTTTACCCAGGTAGTGACATAAACATGGAAACCGGATAAGGGTCGGTTCTGAAGTATGTAAACAGACAAGATCAGATCTGTTTCAGAACTGGTACGACTTTCTGCTTCTCTGTATATTCATGTTTCAGAAATTTTTGAGCAACCATAATGGCAGTGTGATGATTAGCAAAGACCAAGAGCCGCTTCCGTTACTCATAAAACATAGCTGAAGAATTCACCGCCTGTGTTTACTCTAAAAATAGGATATTGTGTTTGCTTTTCCCACCATAGTTCATAAAGAATATCTAAACCCTACACGTCATGCTTATCTGGAATCTAGTCTGCATTGCTTTTCAACATTCTTAGTGCCTTTTAAGGATGCAAACAATATACACACTCTAAAGTCATTCGACGCTTTCTGGGAACTCATTATACAGCTGCTGACACTCATGTGCTGTTACATTTGGCTCTCACTGAAAGGTATTCAATGTGTTCAGTGGAATGAAATACTGCTGTGCCCTATAGAAGCACATAGATTTGGTTCAGATACCGAGCTGAGCCTGCTGTAGGGTTTATCCAACATCTGCGTTTTACATACTGTATACAGTCCAGGGCAATATTCTATATATATATATATAGTATAATATATAATAATATATAAATAGTCTATGCATCCGGCGCATTGCTCTACGGTACTTTGCATGGTATGTACATGCGTAATGTGTTTAAGTACAAACATAAAAGCATAAAAGTAAGTATTCATAAGCTCAAACAAATGAGTATATAAGAAACTAGCAAAATTGTATACAGATATTATTATATTATATATTAGTATACAGTATATTCAAAACAGAAATACATAATCAGGTTCTAGATATGCTGTACAAGGGCGTTCTAGTCAAACCGGAAATTGTGATGAAATTTCTGGTGAGTGAAGGCGTCAAGGTGATCAGTGGCGGCCGGTCAATACGGGGCGCAGGGGCGCCGCCCCCCTTAAAGTAAGGCAGAGAAGAATGCCAATTTAACATGTAATTATTTAACATAATTATTATTTATTTTAATAATGAAATAAAGTCATTTAATCACAATATTCTGCTGTATTTCTTAATATAATTTATTTTCAATAAAAAAAAAAATCTAAACTGTATTACGTCCATTTGTGTTCGTGTACGCGGGGCGCCGGACAAACGAGAGTCTATGTAGGCATGTAAATTTTTGAAAAGCACGTGACCTGAGGCTGAGCTCTGATTGGATCTTTTCAAATCATCCTGGGTCGCTTAATTTTTTAGTAAACATTTTATTTGTCACATACACAGTCATACACAGTACGATATGCAGTGAAATGCTTAGACTTTAACTGCCCGTGACTATAAAATAAAGACTATTAATAGGAAATAAATATGAAAAACAAAATAGAAAGTAAATTTAACTAAGAAAGAATAAAATATCTATACAATACAAAATATACAATATAAGAAAAACCTAGCTGTACAATATAGAAAATATAGAAGTGTGGAAATTTGTGTGGGAAGAGAGTTGAACATAAATAGAATGGAATGTCCAGGGGGTGTGCAAATATGCTGTAAAGTGTCATATTTAAAGTGACTTGTGTGCATCTTTAAGGTGACTTATGTGCATTATGTCCTTGAGTGTGCAGGTGTGTAGTGACCACTAGTGACAATGAATGTCCAGAATGTCCAGAGTGAGTGCAAGAAACATGTGTGTATGTACTAGTAACAATGATGCTTAACCACCTGATAGATGGCTATTTACAGGCGAGTAAAATTTTTTGAACCAGCCGCCACTGAAGGTGATTGACATTTAAAGAAGACTTCGAGCACAGTACGGTGACGAGACTCTTAGCTGCAGTAAAACATTCAAATAGTGCAAACGTTTCGAAGACGGCCGAACGAGAATGACGATCCCGGCTGAGGTGGCTCAGAGTCCACTGCAGTCGTTCCCGTGAACATTCAACGAGTGAAACGATTGATGATCTGGAAAATCAATGCATAAATTGTCAAAGACTTACAGAAGAGACTGCGGGACCTATACAAACAACTCCATTTGGACATTACAGGAACTCGGCTGGGAGTTATTGCCACATCCCCCGTACAGTCCTGACCTCGCTTCATGTTTCCACATGTTTGGTCCATTGGTCCATTAAAGGAGGCCAGCGTTTTGGACATGAATCAGGCAATCGGATTGACCGACGGCGATCTGAGAAATCTTACTATCTTGATGGTATCCAGGCAATAATGAAACACTGTGATAAGTGCATTAGTGAATCAGGGTCCTTGATTATATCGAGGAATAAAAGGAGCTTTCACTCTCAGAACTGTGTTCTGTTATTCTGCAGAAAAGTCCCAGTGTGACTTAAGCACCCATGTAACTGTAACATGTAAATGTTGCAAATAATTATTCTTACCACTTTTATTTATTTAGTTATCTCAAATTCAAATTCAAATTTTATTTGTCACATACACAGTCGATATGCAGTGGTTATCTAGGGTTATCTAGGGTTATCTATTATTATTATTATTATTATTATTATTATTATTATTATTATTATTAGTAGTAGTAGTAGTAGTAGTAGTATTAATAATAAAATTATTTTATTAATACAAATGATTATTTATTAATATTAATTAATTAATAAGATTTATATTATTCATTATTTATATATATTATTTATTAATAATAATATTATTATTTATATATTATTGTTATTATTATTTAATATTATAATATTGTTATTATTTGTTTTATTTTTTTTTATGAATGACATTGCGGATGGCTTGAAAGATTTTACACAACACATCTGGTAGTTATCAGGATGACAAGTTCCATGAAGCTTTCTAAAGTTCATGACATGATTGATTCTAACATCACTAGAATGGAAAATGCTATTCATAGATAAAAACCTAAAAAAGTTCAGTCACTGCAATTGGTTTGATAATATGGAGGTGGAACGTTTATGGAATCACAGTCAATAATCCCTGGACATGTGAGCTGTGTAAGATTTGCAAGATTTGCTTTATCCTGTATTCAGGGTCATCGCAGGGCACACACACACACACACACACATACACACACACACACACTAGGCAGAAATACGATAAGCATTAAGCAGAGGAGCAATTATTTCCCTTTATACAGCTCACACAAATCTTATCTAAAACAAATCGAAAGGGTCTTTGGAAGAATAATCAATTTTGTTGTGCTTGGTAATAATTCAGCTCATTTAACACCAATCCCTAGAGTAAAGCTCGGTGGTGGGAGCATCATGATAAGCGGTCGATCCTTTCCAAGCAATACTCAAGCAATGCTCAGCCATCCAATGTCACCTGGCATCTAGGTTATAAAAATGTAACTTTTCAAAAAGATAATGACTCTTAACACACAGCCAGAAAAACATGAAAGACTTTCGCATGGTGTCACTACATCACCTACCCTGAATCCCAGAAGAAAAATGTATGAAGGATGAGGAGTCTATATTCAACCACAATGCTGCAAAAAAAATTTATACTTCTTGCCTTAGACATCATGGCGTCTGTAATTGTATAAGTCTGTAATTTGACATTATTTAAGAGACATTTCTTTAAAAACGACAGTGATTTGACAGTAAAACGATAGAGATACAGTATGTTACCCTTAATAACTGGTTTGAGATGTTGATTTATTTACTATGAGCCCATTTCAGTAGAAAGATTTGCAAAGAGCTGTTCTTTCAGAGAACAGAATGTCACATAGCCAGAGGCTGGAGGGAGTTAAAAGAGGCGTGGCTGATTTAAAGTTACTTATGTCTGATGAATTGGAGTTCTTGTTGGAAGATAAAGCCAAAGATCCTTTCCTGCTTTGTGGGTCGAGTCTAATCCAGGTTAAAGTTTAAATATGGTGTGGGTAGTTTTAGCGATTGTCTTGTTACATGCAAAACCAGAGTGGTGATCTTTCTCTGGAAATACAACAAGCAGCGAATCAAGGTTCCTGAAGGTGTTGGTAAGTGGTGAGAGGAGCAAGATTACATACTGTACTGTAGAAAAGTGTTAGGAATGTCTCCCAATAGTGAGAGCATGGAATTCATGGGAGTATGGTAGGAGCAGTTAAGCAAGCAAACCTGTCCCTCTGCCTCGACCAGAAGAGAAAAAAGCTAAGGTTTCTTTTTTTTTTTTTTTTTTTTTTTTTTTTTTTTGAGAATGTCCTGGGTGTGGATGTTTGGTCCGTGTTGATTCCTTTCTCTGATTTCTGCACAGCTGACCTGCATTCCAATGACAAGGAACTTCACAGCTGTCGACGTGGGTGGATGCATTACACAGGCAAGGTCACTTTTGCATACAAAGTGTTGAGTGTAACATAATGAGGCGTGGCGTGAAATATTCTAGAAGCACAAAATAAACAAATCTCCTGGATAAAGTCTGGAGGTAGACTCCCTTATCTATCTGCAAACACAGCTTGAAGCGTAAAGTTAATACATAATGTCTCTCTAGCATGTTGAGGCGAGCCGGGAGAGCTGAATGTTTGCTATGTTACCAGGCTCAAGAACTGGGCAGCTATGGAAAATATCCAGAAACAAGAATCAAATCTGGTGAGAATATAAGCTAGGGCAGCATCGAGCTAATACAATATTGAAGGAACAACAACAATGACCACAGAAATGAAATACAGTAAATATCCATATATTAAATACTCAAATTTGGATTTGTTTACTTGACTAATACTAAATTCAACACAAAAGAACCAGCACAGCAGCAATGGCCCTCCTTGCCACTAGAGGGTGACAGTAAAAAAACAACATGCCAGTCTTAACCAGAATTAACCATTTTTATCAGATAGTGTATTTATTATTGAATATGTACTATACAGTATTTTGTGGCACAGTGGCGTAGTGGTTAGCACTGTCGCCTTGTACCTCCGGGGGTACTCCGGTTCGATTATCGCCTCGGGTCCGTGTGCATGGAGTTTGCATGTTCTCCCCATGCTTGGTGGGTTACCGGTACTCCGGGTTTCCTCCCACAGTCCACAGGCCTGCAGATTCGCCTAAGTGTTTGTAGTGTGTGAATTTGCATGGTTCTAAAAATGGGAATAGATACAATGGTCATCATTGGCCTCCACGGTCCCTAGTTGGACTCTAGAGGTACAGATAGATGGACGGATGGTTACAGTATTTACAGCACGGCAATGAACCGTTAAATCGGGACATGTTGAATTATTTGTGTTTTCTTAACATTAAAGACATTTGCAGTATAAGTTTTCACTTGCATAATGGTTTGTCAAGTTTCAGCACATGACTGAGTGATACTAGTATAATATGACTGGTATCTTTACACAATAACGCAACACTTGTTCTCACCTCTGTGTTATCTTACCCTGGATGCACATGACACTTCACTCAGACTGATGACTCTATATGTACATAATGTCAATTTGTTGCGCGCGATTAATCATTTCTGCCTGTCCAACTCCCCCTTATAAGGGCAAAATGTTAGGCTGGAATTATGTCATCACTATTGAACCCAGTCATTAAACAAACAAACAAACAAACAAACAAACAAACAAACAAACAAACAAACAAACAAACAAACAAAAACATTAAGTAGCAGCAGATACTGTAAGACTAGCGACTAATCTCAGGCTTCGTAATAACAAAATGCCAGTCTATAAAATATATTCGGGATGTTTAAGACTAGACGTGGCACTAAAAAGACACCCAGTATCGGAGGTGAAAAAGTATTTACATAAACACTGAAACAGCACTTTTGAAAGAGGAGTGAAACAGAGGAAGGGGTGAAAAATAAAGTGTATCATGTGAGGGGTATTTCAGCTGGAGCATTAACACACACACACACACACACACACACACACACACACACACACACACACACACACACACACACACACACACACACACACACACACACACACACACACAC
>JAAGKR010006939.1:12193-39917 GCA_011419295.1 Clarias macrocephalus
AAGGTTTCTTTTTTTTTTTTTTTTTTTTGAGAATGTCCTGGGTGTGGATGTTTGGTCCGTGTTGATCCCTTTCTCTGATTTCTGCACAGCTGACCTGCATTCCAATGACAAGGAACTTCACAGCTGTCGACGTGGGTGGATGCATTACACAGGCAAGGTCACTTTTGCATACAAAGTGTTGAGTGTAACATAATGAGGCGTGGCGTGAAATATTCTAGAAGCACAAAATAAACAAATCTCCTGGATAAAGTCTGGAGGTAGACTCCCTTATCTATCTGCAAACACTGCTTGAAGCGTAAAGTTAATACATAATGTCTCTCTAGCATGTTGAGGCGAGCCGGGAGAGCTGAATGTTTGCTATGTTACCAGGCTCAAGAACTGGTCAGCTACGGTTCGATTATCGCCTCGGGTCCGTGTGCATGGAGTTTGCATGTTCTCCCCATGCTTGGTGGGTTTCCGGTACTCCGGTTTCCTCCCACAGTCCACAGGCCTGCAGATTCGCCTAAGTGTTCGTAGTGTGTGAATTTGCATGGTTCTAAAAATGGGAATAGATACAATAGTCATCATTGGCCTCCACGGTCCTTAGTTGGACTCTAGAGGTACAGATAGATGGACGGATGGTTACAGTATTTACAGCACGGCAATGAACCGTTAAATCGGGACATGTTGAATTATTTGTGTTTTCTTAACATTAAAGACATTTGCAGTATAAGTTTTCACTTGCATAATGGTTTGTCAAGTTTCAGCACATGACTGAGTGATACTAGTATAATATGACTGGTATCTTTACACAATAACGCAACACTTGTTCTCACCTCTGTGTTATCTTACCCTGGACGCACATGACACTTCACTCAGACTGATGACTCTATATGTACATAATGTCAATTTGTTGCGCGCGATTAATCATTTCTGCCTGTCCAACTCCCCCTTATAAGGGCAAAATGTTAGGCTGGAATTATGTCATCACTATTGAACCCAGTCATTAAACAAACAAACAAACAAACAAACAAACAAACAAACAAACAAACAAAAACATTAAGTAGCAGCAGATACTGTAAGACTAGCGACTAATCTCAGGCTTCGTAATAACAAAATGCCAGTCTATAAAATATATTCGGGATGTTTAAGACTAGACGTGGCACTAAAAAGACACCCAGTATCGGAGGTGAAAAAGTATTTACATAAACACTGAAACAGCACTTTTGAAAGAGGAGTGAAACAGAGGAAGGGGTGAAAAATAAAGTGTATCATGTGAGGGGTATTTCAGCTGGAGCATTAACACACACACACACACACACACACACACACACACACACACACACACACACACACACACACACACACACACACACACACACACACACACACACACACATTTTGGGGGGAACTCTGAGACCTGTGTTAACTTGTTAAAACAATAGTAAAATATGGGACATTTAAAAAGTTATACAAACAGTAATATAGTAATTTAATGTACTTGAAATCAGCCCAAATCCAAGAATACACGGGTTTGTAATGTATATTTAATGAATATATAAATAAAATGTCTGTTAATGTCAACCACTCCTATGAAGTGCAGGAAATAGTGGAATAAAACACTTAAGATGTTATGCTGTTATAGGAAAATAATCAACCATTCCTACCATCCATCCATCCATCCATCCATCCATCCATCCATCCGTCCATCCATCCATCCATCCATCCATCCATCCATCCATCCATCCTTCCATCCATCCATCTTCTATTATGTTTAACCAGTGTATTGATCTGGGGAGATGGGGGACATCCCAGATAGGTATGTTATGTTTATAATCTATGAGTGATACTAGACAATCTTGTCACTTTTAGTTAGTGTTAACGATGTATAAGTAGTTCTAACTTAAATTATATACATTGCCTGGTTAGTTAAAAAAGTCACACACTTTAATATTTCATTCACTCACCTTTAGCTTTGGTTACAGCAGGCTCTGTGTTGGCCAGCTCATGTGCGAAAATGATTCCTCATTCTCCCAGGACCACTCTATCACACTCTGAGTCCTGGAAGCTCCTTGTGTCATCAGGGAAGAAACCCTCAGTGAGTGTGATACCCTGGCCGTTCATATGAACCCCAGATCGTAACACTGCCTACAGAGGCTTGGACAGTGGACAATATGGACCCGGATGCGTCCTTCGCTCTGGAATAGGCTCAATCTGGACTCATCAGACCTCATGACCTTTTTCCTTTGCTCCAAAGTCCAATCTTTATGCTCCATAGCAAATCAAAGACTTTTTTTTCTCCTTGATAAGTCTAACAAGTGGTTTTCCTATAGTTTAGTCCCAATCCTGTGAGTTCTCATCACATTATGTGTCCATGTATGGAAATGATCTGGTTATTACTGTTATACTTTTTGTCCATGCAACTTCACCATGTGTTTGCGTGAGCTCTGTTCATGATTTTGTTCCGACCACGTTTCTTCTACAAGGTTGACAGTTCAGTATCATACTTCTAGATTTTGATAATGTGTTGAAATATTCTTAACCCAGTTCTGATCATTTCAAATCTCCTTAGTTGTTTTCTTTGCTTTGACTCTTCTGAAATGGTGACTTTTTTTTTTTTTTTTTGGCCAGGCAGTGTATATACTATAAACGTGGCTTTCAGCTGAAGATGTCGTTAAATGACAAGAAGGGATTTGTTTATGGTTTTATATTTAAATGAAGGGATTTGCTTACTTCATTTCTTTTCTTTTAGTTCAGCGCTGTGATTTCAACTCGCAACCTTCTGGCATCTTTTGCCTTTAAACCATTCGTGCAAGATAAATGTGTTAAATGTGACTTTAAAGTGCTTTAAAGACAGCAGTTGAAAGCAGTTGCTTATCTTTTACCAGATGTGCATTAATAGCCAGCAGTAGAACCTACACATTCTTATCATCGCTCTCACTCAGCCACACCCACCGTAGCCTCGGGGCCGTTCTTTCTTTCGAGACGTGTTCTTTCTTTTAATGAGTGTATACACAAACGTCGCTGTACTCATCAGAAGGGTTTGGCACACGGCTCACACCCAGAGTTGCCTTGTTAACCCTCTGAGAACACGCTTTTCGACCGTGACGTTTTCAGTGAATTCCACAGCCCTGTCTTTATGTAATCTTGCATGAAACATATTGTCTAAACCTGTATTACAGAGCGTTCCACGTGTTTCCATTCTTTTGCTTGTTTCCTGTTAGGCTGCATATCTGAAATGAACTGCGAGTGAGCTGGGAAGCCACGTCACACGAGCAGCTTACGCTTTTTTTGATGATGCTGATTTTCATGGGTGTGCTGTTATGACGAATAGAGTTTAATGTCATTTCAGTAAATCCTGTGCAAGTGGTTTCACGTCATGAAAAGTAATGTTAGCTTGAAACGCTCTGACTTTAGCGTGACTGTAGCGTGACTTGCAGCTTTTGCTAGCAACTTTTTATTTTGAATGTTAGTCCTGATAATAGAATCTATGGATCACCTACCACCCAGGAAGAATGTTTACGAGTAAAACCAGCCGAGGCACTCAGCATGGTCACGCGCTTTTGTTTGCGGCTCCGGGACATTAAGTATAATTAAAAGGTGTTTAACTGCCCTGGATCAATTACTGGTGCGTGTTTGGGCACCTGAATACGTAAACACTGATGCAAGCTAATACAATCATGGAGCCTGTACAGTATGTGAGTGAGAGTTTAATCTCACCTCTTTTCTGAAAACATGATTAGCCGCGGTTTACGCAGAAGGCTCTAAGTCTGCATTCACGTTACCAGCCTGTAGTAACTCAAATCTGATTTTTTTTTTTTTTTTTTTACCTTGATGTGATCCAGATACTGATTTTGTTAAGGTTGTCTGTCCTAGATCAGACACACTTCATGCGAATGAGAAGTGATGATGTGTCGCATCAGAACGGTTTTGCTGCTGCTTATGCTTAAGCCGCTCGTATACGTACGCAGCAGCGTGTGGATCTCATAGCAGTGCTAGCAGTACCTGCTAAAACAGCTCAGTTTTTTTCTGAACCTCAACAAACACAGCTGTTAGAGCTAAATCCTAAGCATGTTTTTTTTTTTTTTGCCAAAATCGCATTCATTGTTTGAAACGAACGAGCGGTCGCACCAGTATGATGTGGTTTAGCTCAGATGGCACGAGCAAAGTCACATATCAATGTGCACATGATCACTTGTGATCATGAACGTAGCCGAACATGCTAAATCCACGGCCAGATGTTTTATTTATTTATTTTTAGATAATTTTTCTTCGAGTGAAGGAAGCAAACTGATATCTTCATCATACACATATTCACCGTTTGCATACCTTTGCATTAGACAACGAATAAAGCCAGTACAACTACACACTCCTTTACCATGTACCATATCGTGAAGTCTTCCTGCTTTATTATCTGATCAGGATATACAACATACTTCTGTCATCTTGTCATGTTTTCTTCCTCCATGTGTTTACTTGGGTGTATGGTGTATGCAGTAAGGTTCAAAACTCAATTGACTGAAAAATTAAATGTTTATATGAATTTTACAATTTGTTTGGAACTACTAATTAACTAAAGAAAAACAAACAAACAAACAAACAAAAAACACTTATTTTCAGTGGGATGTTAGACGTTTTGACTCCAGTATAGTATTGGGGAAAAAGTACTGTGCAAAAGTCTTGACTCCCCCATTTCTTCATATTGTGCTTCCGGACTTTCTTGCATTTTTAATGTACTGTATACTTGAGGAATACTTCAGCTCACTGTCTCTCATTTTCGGCCCAATCCCGCAGCGGTGATTAGTACACTGGTGATGCTGAATGCTGAGGTTGAAACAGACGAGGATGGAATCGAGGTTGCTGCTGAGGTTGTTACATAAACAAGCAGTTTTTAGATTGTACCTTTAGGCACTTTGCAGTGTATTTGTTCCCAGTTCTGTAATTGAATCTACATCATTTCAAATAAATTTGATAACTCATGGCAAGACTAATCATTTATTTATTTATTTATTGA
This sequence comes from Clarias macrocephalus, assembly GCA_011419295.1. NCBI lineage: Eukaryota > Metazoa > Chordata > Actinopteri > Siluriformes > Clariidae > Clarias > Clarias macrocephalus. The sequence goes on from JAAGKR010006939.1 coordinate 17,187, forward strand.
TAAAATATATTTTTAAATATACTTATACATAAGTATATGTAAATTTTGCTTAATGTACTATCAATATTATTCACACACTTTGTTTCTACACAGTAAATCGCAACATCACAAATTGCTAAAATGAATGACAATTATAATAATTACATTGTTATAGCGATTATAGCAGGAGAAGCAGCTAATAAATATCATAAAAGCAACTGTTTTTCTAAAGAATCTCTATAAACATGGCTTCAATACCACTCGATACACAGCAATCACAAACCAGCCAGGAAGAAAAACAGACCAACAGGTATTACATTTTTGCTGAATGAACCAAAATTGTCCTGCTTCACTTTATCCTTCGTGTTAACAAACAGAAAGTTGTGAAAGCCTCTCAGACCTGATGAATTGAAACAGGAGGGACTTTCCTGATGACACGTGTCTTATGGTAAATCATCCTTTGTGTTTGTAACAGCTCAGGTCTTCAGGAATCCCGGGCACATCTGGGCTGATCCGGGAGTGTTGCGGGGACCAGTTCGGACAAGCTGCTGAATGACGGGCCCTAAGCTGAGAATGGCTGATTTCGTGCCGGTTCAGGCTGACAGAGGCTCGTACTCGTGGAAGTGAATCCCTTTGGAGCAGGTGATCTTCATTACGGCTCCGTTAAGGCTGTCGTCTGTTATAAGGCGCATCATTCCCTCCGCGATCAGAGACGGCCTGCAAACATTCATACATACAGAATGATATGATACGTTAGTTAAAGCTCAGGTGATCAGAATGCCTTAATTCTGATTACATGATTAGAATTGGAAAAACATATAATATAAATAACACATCAACACATCAATATATATTCAAAAAAAAATTTTTTTTTACATATGACGCAATAAAACTGAGACAGCATGTGAAAAATTAAACAAGCAGCTCTAAATGTTGCAAAAATTAGGAAATAGATTAATCATATACATGAACTGCATGTGAAAATGAATACGTATAATATTTACCATAAAGTTTGCAAGTGGAAATATGTAAAGTAGAAAAGAAAAATGTTCACATATAGTGAATTAGTAGTGGAATAAATGAAAGAATGAACGAATAAATTAACCATGGGGAATGATATCAGGGAAAGAAAAAAAAAAAACTAAAATTAAAAATACGCGCACTACATGTGATATATGTAGCTCAAAAGTAATACAAGGGCGCATTCAAGTCAAAGAGGAACTTTTGATTGTGCAGAATAACAGAACACAGTTATGACAGGGAAAACTGCCTCTATTCCTCTATATAATTCCCTGCTATGCTAATGCACTTATCCCAGCATTTCCATAGTGCTTGGAAGCCATCAAGATAGAAACATGTTGAAATGGCTTGGGGCGAGGTCAGGACTGTACGGGGGATGTGTCAATAACTCCCAGCCGAGTTCCTGTAATGTGCAAATATTGTCTAGGGCTGATCGTTGGTACAGTTCCCACAGATAGATGCGTCCCTCACGTATAGGAAGCATATATGTGAAAATAAATGAAATCATGAAAGAAAGAATACTGCATGCATAATATGAAAACACACATAATAATATTAATATTATTTAAGAAGTTAATGATCTGAGAAATCGCAAAAAAAACCCCACAAAAAATATATATTTTCCTCTGATGGTACTGGAACAATAATGCAAATGCTCTTTTGTTTTTCCTATACAATGGACATTGGCCTTGGTTTTCTAGTACTTCCCGAGAAGACCTGTGTAGATTTTTAGAAATAGGTGTAACAAGGAAATAATTAATTTAGTTATCACAATATTAAAATAAACATGTATATACAGTAGGTGCAGATGGGAATTAAGGTTTAAGTTAACATTTAGAAGTCTGATGAAAAAAAAATACCTTACAAAGGAAAGATTTTAAGAAACACACTGATCTTTGAAAATTCGAAAGGAGATGAAAGGAAAGAATAAGTAAAGTTAAAAAAAAAAAAAACAAACTGATGCATTTGAGGCAGAAACTTTCACGCAGTAAGCGCCTCGTATCCTGATGAAAGCCGAGTGAAGGCCGGACCTTTGACGCTCCTGACAATCTCACAGCAATGCTTTGCATGAAATAGTAGTTTGCATGAGAAAGTGTCAAAGTGTACTTTTTTCATGCCGTGAAAGAGTATTACAGGTAAGGATAAGAGCCAGGGAATACGCCAGAAACAGTATGTACATACTGTAGATGTTTTTTTTTAATGTTGTTTGTGCCAGGGAGGACGATATGGGTGGGAGCTACATGAGTCTCACACAGGACTGTTTGAACTCTCGGTGATTAAATAAGAAAGAAAACGTGATTATTTCACTTTCTCTGCATGTCCTGACGTGCTTTATTCTTCTTATACCACAGCAAATAGCTATTGGTTGCAGTTTTTAATTTACTATAGAAAACCCTTTAATGTTGTGAAATGTTCATGAAACAAGTTGGTTCTTGCTCGTACTACACAAAAAAGTAATAGCTTTGTCCTGTAAAGGGGCGGTGATGTCTCAGTGTGTTAAGGCTCTGAGTTACTGATCGGAAGGTTAGTGGTTCAAAACCAAGCTCCGCCCAGTTGCCGCTGTTGGGTCCTTGACCCTGTCTACTCAAGGGCTGCTGTATAATGGCTGACCCTGCACTCTGACCCCAACTTACTAACAAAGCTTGGGAATGCGAAGAATAAAGAATTTCACTTTATCTCAGCTTTACCTCTGACTGTTACAAAACACTGACACTGGAGACTTTCATCAACACTACATAAATGCCACTGCAAAACTTATAATATTAATAAATCAATTATGTTTTTATTGTAAAACATGTTTATTATTATTATTATTATTATTATTATTATTATTATTATTATTAGGGTTGAGGACAGTCCCGTGTGGTGCTGTCCCTTCCTGCTCACATACATACATACATACATACAGACAACTCATGCCACATACAGAAATTCTCTGATCACACTTCCATTGTGGGATGTATTAGGGATGGACAGGAGGGGGAGCACAGGAGCCTGGCTAAGGACTTAGTGCAGTCTAATTAAAGTGATTGACTTTCGTTGGTCTGGATCTCCACTGCTACCTGTCTCCATTGAGGGAATCGGTGTCTGAATGGTGAAATCATACAAATACCTGGCGCTGCAGCTGGATGACAAACCAGTGAACACTGATTATTTGTACAGGAAAGGTCAGATCCGGCTGATCTTCCTGAGGAGACTAGGCTCTTTTAATATCTGTAAAAAGTTCCTGCTGATTGTTTAGCAATCGATCATCGCCAGTGTACTTTTCTATGTGGTAGTGTGCCGGGAGGTAGCCTCAGAAGCAAAACATTTTTTGGACAAGGTGGTCAGGAGAGCTGGTTTGGAGCTGGAGTGTGAGAGAGGAGGACGTTAAACAAATACCAACCACTGCACCAGTTTTTTTTTTTTTTTCCAAACAGAAGAGTGTCTTCAGTGGAAGATATCTGTCGCAAAATTGCTCAACTGACAGACTCAGGAAATTCTTTGTCCTTAGTGATATTTGGCTTTTCAACACCTCTCTACAGGGGCATGGGAATGTGGACGGGGAGATCTAGGCTTAAAGCTCTTCGGCTATATACGTCATGGTGCTGCATACATAACTCTCTCTACTTTTAGCTTTAGTATTACACATTATGTCAATATGCATAGATTCAGTCAGTTGACACTTTCATGCTGCTCTTTGCACAATTATTACTTTTTTCATTGTTGTCAATTTGTCATAAATACAATTGCACATCAACGGTTGCACTGCATCTATATAATAGTATTATTAGCTTAATAATGTAGAGTGGTTATTGTACAACGGGCCTGTGAATGAGCTCTTACTATAGAAATAATACTAACAAGTTAGTATTCAAACAAGGTATGAACCTGTGATTTGCAACTACACCACTGTCAGAGTGTACATTAGTATACAATAGTGTAGAGCCAAAGAGCCAGAGGTATTAAGTATTAAATATAAGTATTTACGGATAAGTATTGTGAAATATATAAAAATCTAAAATGGGAACAAGACTATATAATAACGGGCCGAGGAAAGAACCTTGAGGGACTCCTTTATAATCATACATTCTGCTATGGATACTGTAATGTAATCAATATCCTTATGTAAGGTACTGTACAATTACAGTATGAAACTTTTCCTTGCCACAACAACTTCCAGCCATTCGGGACATGTATTGGACGCGGAGGGTACGGAAGACCTGAGTGAGTTTCATCTGACAAACATTATTAGCGTGACTGGTCTTGTGACTTATCATTTCCACCTTCACCGGGAGATGGCACATTTACTTTTTTCCTTAGCAGATGGTCCCTTTATAACTTATTTTAGTGCAGTTGTGTGAAACAAACAGGCCTGTGGTAGGGTAGCTCAGGTGGCTGATGCTCTGGGCTGCTGATCAAATGGTGCCCTGCCACCAAATAGTTACCACCTTTCGGCCCTAGGCCAACTATATATATATGGTTCTGGTGATCCGATGTGGTGACATTAATGTAATTTGTATATTTTCAATGGGACTTTAACAGACATTTAACAGAATCTACACTGTATTGTATTCCTGTAGTACTTCTTTTATTCTGCTACTCTCACCAGAGCCTCGCCAGAAGCAAATAGGAATTCTGGGAGTGTTTTCCTGTGGTTTGCAACTCACCACAGACACGTTGAGTGAGAGCTTTCTAATCAGAACGAATCACTCACCATTGTTAAAAACACGTTCCATTGTTACATAAACAAGAGCAGTTACACTGAGATAACTTCTAATGTTCCAAAGTGAATATCACTTAATGCTGGAGGAATGTGTTTGCATGCAGGGTGTATGAAAGACAATAATGTGTCATCCGAGTAGAGTGCAGTAAACAGCTTTAAAAATAGCAAGGATTTACTGTAAATACTCACTTAAGAACTCCGAACAGGTCCATCTTCTGCTTTATGTCATCTTTGTACCTGACGAACTTGCCCATGGTCTCTTCACACTCGACGCTGAGGAGGAGCTGCGTGTCCACGAAGGCCGGACACAGGACATTGATCCTCACGCCGTAGTTGCAGTTTTCAGATGCGTCCTGCCCACGACAAAAAGTTCAATCTGAGTGCACGCATAGCGCAAAGATTGAGTCAACATTCAGGCAATTTTTCACTTTTGGGTCCAATAGGTTGTGCAATCACTGGCACTAATGTTTACTGTCTGATCTGACGCAAGCAGCTATATTTCTTCATTAAATTAATTAAAGAATTACTAAAAGTGTCTAATTTGCATTGAGTTGCTGCATAATTTTTGTTGTTGATTGTTGAAACATTATGTCTAATACAACGCGGTTATCTTTTTTCTTCCTGCTAATCTGTGCTCCACACTACAGTGGTGGTTTTGTAAGAAGAAGCAACACTTGCACGGAAGATGGAAGCGGTTTGCTTGTTCTGCAGAGATTGCGAGTGAGTTTGAGACAGAGAGTGGTCAATTTTTTGGAAATTGTGCAATTTTATAGAATTTTACATTTGAAAGTTTATTTAAATAGTTCAAAAACTGTGACTTTATTCTCAATAAAAAAAACCTGATTCAATAAAGATTGTTTAAATCACACAGCTCAATCTTATATAGACCAGTCAAAAGTTTGGTCACACCTTCAAATTCCATAGTCGTTCCTGATTTTTAATTGAATTAATGCTGTCAGCATCTAAGATATGCAATAATCTCCTTTGAACAGTTGATATTGAGATGTATCTGCTACTTCTGCTCTGTAAATCCTCCATAACGGCTCTAATCTGAGGTGCTGGTTGTTAATTGGTGATTTCTGAGGCTGGTGACTCTAAATGAACGTCTCCTCTGCAGCAGCGATACGTTGTGGTCTTGCTTTCCAGGGAAGGTCTTCATGAGAGATAGTTTCATCACGGTGCTTGATGGGTTTTGCAGACGCACTTGACACAATACTGTTCTTACAAGAACTGTTCCAGAACAGCTGATGTTCAAGAGCTAAAATAAGAACTGACTGTTGTGTTGTTGTTGTTGTTGTTGATTAATTACCTAATGGAATATGTGTTATTTCATAGTGTTTCTCCAGTGTTCTTCTAGAATGTAGAAAATAAATCCAAAAAATGTGTCCGAACATTTGACTAGTACTGTATAGCTACCTTCGCTAAATATCACATTCATTAGCACAAATATTGGTTGTTTGATTTACATTGCATGCTCCGATGCTCAGTCTAGCTTTCTTGCTCACTAAGTACACTCACCAGAGGCAGTAAGATTTCTACTACCTCTTCTAAACTTAATTTTTCTTCATATAGTCTCCATACACATTTACACAGAGACTGGATATAACAGGATGAGATGGAAACAAAGTTATTTTTGTTTCAAAGTGGGATCTAATTGCATTAAGAGTCATAAGTGGGGAAGTAAAATGTCAGATTACATGCACCATGATGCTGATCTGAGGTATCTGAGGCAGTTGATTGGACATGTCACTTTAAGTATAATGCTGGAGAATTGAGAATATCTTGTTTCAAATGTCACAGGGACTGCATTGCAAGTGGTGCGCAAATGCACAGCCATGTCGTTCACTAGTGTGAACATAGTGTTACAATGTCATGGTCCGGTTATTAGGTAAGTTACATAAGGGAAGCCAGTGGTTACCGTTTAGCAATGTATAGATTGCGCAAATTATATCTTGATTTACAGTTTCCATGATTATAGCTTTGTAGAGCCATTGTACACCAACCAAAATTATGTTATTAGACTCGAATAAAAAAAAAAAAAAAAGAAAAAAATCCAAATCTCTCTTTAAATTCGAATTAACATGAATGAAGAAGGCAGCATGGTATGGGGGCTTAGGGGTTAGTAATGTCACCAGGCACCTCCTGGTCCTGGTCTCAGGCCTGTGTGTGGAGTGTGCAAGCTCTCCCCCCACGCTTTGTGGGTTTCCGCTGGTTATTCGGGTTTCCTCTGACAGTTCCGAGACATGCAGTGTAGGCAGATTTTTTTTTTTTTCCTGTACAAAGCCCTTAGTTCCTTAGTGTGGGCTCCTACACAGTATAAGTGGTCTAGATAGTAGATGGATTGATGAAGAAATAAGTATGACTATTGCGACATACTGTAACAAGTTTATTTCCTGTTTCAATATTCTTTCGACCACTGGACTTCCCCTTCCACCTCAGAAGCGAGACATCAAACGAGTGGCCACTTACAGAAAAAGATTGGGAAATGACAACACAAATATAATTTCATCTAGGAACACACTCACACTGGTTGGCTGCAATAGATAAATTACTTTGGTAAGGAAACAGAACCTGCTTGCAGCCTACCTGCGTGCACTCACTATGGCCAATTTGGCCAATCAGCCTATATTGCATGTCTGTGATCTATAGGAGGAAACTGGAGTATCTGGAGGAAACTAACCAAGCATGTAACCCATGCAAACCCATGGCAGACCCTGCTCACACAGACCAGAGGGAAGATTTGTACATTTAATGTCTAATTTGTCTTTAAGGAACTGGAAAAGAAACTGCTTCAGATCTTCCATGGAATCTACGTCTTTACTGACACGTTCCCTTTCTCCTCCAAGGCCTCATTTACCGCATTGACCTTATATAGTAATGGAGTGATCCTTTGATGGCGTCAGAGGTTCTTTTTTACGAGGAAACAGCGAGGGTTATATCAACTAGGGTGTGTTAGAGTCAGAGTTTTGCAAAAGAACATTATAGTTTCTATGCTCTAGTTGATTCGCATTCAGTCACTTGATTCAGGTTGTAGATGTTTTTTTCAATCAAGGTATGAGAGCTGGGTGCTGAGCAGGCGATCAGCACCGATTTACTCACCGCGAGCGATCTGGAGAAGCCGATCACACCGTGTTTGGTGGCCGTGTAGACCGGCTGATAAGGGGAATGAAGGAATGCTGCGGGAAAGCAAACAACTTGGTCATTTATTCCTTCCAGACTTAAACACAGATAGACAGCTATAAACACAGCACGGAAGAAGCGCGTCTCCATACATGGGGGGAAATTAGGACTTTTTTTTTTTTTTTTTTTTTACGGCAGCAAAATAAAACTTTCCCACTCATGGTGAACTTATCGGCTGTCAGATATTTAATTGTGTAATTATATTAATTTTCCCTATTTAGGAAGACTTTCAGGACAATCTGTACAACCACACCTGTTTCTTTGCACAGCTGTATATAAGGAATAAAACACCTAGTGTCATGCTGATGCAGAAGATCAGCAGTATCAAAGACATCAAAGTGTGATAGAGTTACTGTTACTACCCTGAAGCTGGCACAACCAGTGATTTCTAACCAATCACTGATGAGACAAGATGCTTATAACCAATCAGAACATGGAAAGTAGGACTTCTTAACCTCAGACATGCTTGAGAAAAGGAGCCTGCTAACAGCTTTGCAATCATTGTTATTTGTATTATTTTAATACATTTTAATTACTCCTTTTATAATTTTTTTTAATGACTTAATTAATTATATCCAAATGTGGTTTAGCCTGACACTGATATGTGCTGGCAACACTGCATCGATCAACGCCCGATTATAAAAAAAAACGACTGCTTATACAGAAGTCCTGCTGGTATGGGGCGACAGGCGAGGCTTCAGACATCAAACTGTGCATTTGAGTTTTTAGGATATGTCAGGTAGTTATCATTATTTTTAAACTTTGTTTAGTAAGTTAAGCCTTTATTTGTCACATATACATTACAGATGTTTTCCAACAGTGAAATTCTTCCCTCACATATTACAGCGTAACTGGGGTGCAGAGTGCAGGGTACAGCGCCCCCGGAGCAGGTAGGGTTACAAGGCCTTGTTGCCTTGTACAAGGTCCCAACAATGGCAACCTGGTGGAGCTGGGGATCGAACCACCGACTTTCCCATCAGTAACTCAGTGCCTCAACCCTCTGAGCTACTACTGTCCCATGCATACATATTAAAAGTAATGACATGTGTGCAATCTTTAATTTCTCTGCTCAGTCATGTTTGGATGGTTAGTTAAAATGAAATAAAATTCATCATATCACCCAGGTTGTGGTGAAAAGTCAGATATGTCACTCTATGTTACACAATCCTGACCCCTATATGGTGGCACGATGGCTTAATGCAGGGGTCTCAAACTCAGTTCCTGGAGGGCCGCAGCTCCACAGAGTTTTGTTCCAACCATAATTAAAAATACCTGATCCAACTAAACAAGTCATTAAGGCTTATTTGAAAACGACATGGTATGTATGTTGGAGCAGGGTTGGAACAAAACTCTGTGGGGCTGCGGCCCTTCAGGAACTGAGTTTGAGACCCCTGGCTTAATGGTTAGCACTGTCGCCTCGCACCTCCAGGGTCCAGGTTTGATTACTGCCTCGGGTCAGTGTGCATGGAGTTTGCATGTTCTCCCCGTGCTTGGTGGGTTCCCTCCCACAGTCCAAAGGCATGAAAATTAGGCTGATTGGCGTTCCGAAATTGACTGGTGTGTGTGAATGTTCATGGTTCGAACAGTGGAAATAACTACAATGCTCACCATTGGCCTCCACGGCCCCTAGTTGGTCTACAGATGTTGAGATGGTGTTCTAAACAGGGCTAAAAACAAAGCCATTTAAGTTGTGTTCTTGTGCATAAGGTTTCCAACCAATCATTAATGAAACTGAATTCTTGTAACCAATCAGAACAAAGAAGGCAGGATTCCATAACCTCACACACAGACTTTCCAACAGTTTTGCAATCAGTAGTTTTTTTTTATTAGCATTAACTGACCTATATATTGTAAAAAAATTATCAAAGTTATTTTTCCTTCTGTCATGTATTTTTAAAACATATTTTTCCCCCTTTATATGTCCCTTAAGGGCCGACATACTCTTGTAGATTATAACAATATCATGGTAAAGTCCTATACCTTAAACGCCTTCATATATCTGAAAACGTACTGACTGACTGACACTGGAGACTCCTTCCATAAATGTTAAATAAACATCTCTTTAATTGCATCAACTATATGTTTTTAGTTGTTACTTAATAAGATGTTTAGATTACTTGAAGTGACTGCATTCTAACCAATCACAAGAATTCTGCAGCGCTGTGGATTATTCTTCACTGGATTTTAGTGTGGCGATTAATCGATGTACGTGATATGTAGAATTTTTTTGCACCAATTCCTGAATGAATGAATGAATGAATGAATGAATGAATATGTTTCATGCGAATTGTTCTCATTCAAACTTCAGGTGTCACAACCTGTCCAGGATGTTCCGAACTTCTAGGATCAAGGCGAATAAAGCGACAAGTCTTCGGGAATGATTACCAGCGCCTCCGTCATGGAAAAAACTGCAGCTTCCAAGCCTGAGGAGTTTTTTTTTTCATCCTTTCCTTTTAAAAATCCTGCCAGCTGTCGAGTGTGCTTAAACAAAAGCCGTGCTCCAGAAACATAAATTGGCTACGGATCATTTCCTGTGCTAAATAAAATAAATCATCAGGCTCACCACGCTTTATAGATCCACTTTTTGTTACAAACCCCAAACAGCACTTCATTTTTGTTGTTGTTGTTGTTCTTTTTGACACTCTAATAAATTTCAGGTGTCTTCTAAAATTCTTTCATTTTGTCTCTGTTATCACGGCACAGTTGTGTTCTTTATCCATCACCTTCAACCTTAAGGCTCTGACATGATAAACAACTTTACGACCAGCACCAAACCTTCAATTACTGACAGGAACATGCAAAGACAGCGTTTACATTTAACCAGCCTCCTGTGTGTTCTGAATGAGTGAATGCAAACCCACTGTTGACAAGACTAATCCATCTGGGCACAATGGGAGCCTCTGTTTTCACCTGTTTTTTTTTTTTTTCTGCGAGTTCGTCCTGCAAGCTCACCATTAGGTGGTGATTAAGTGGTAACTAAAGCATGACGTACTCTCACAAAGATCTGCAACACGGCTGTTGTGTAAGCGCAGGATGACAGAATCGTCACACTGTGAGGCCCTTTTCGACGTTTCACGTCTGGGTTGAACAACTGAACCACAACTAGGTTTAATGTAAGCCATGATTGGGTTTTAACCAGAAGGGAAAATATCGAACATCTCCCAAGATGTGGTTGAGTAGTTTTGCACTGCACTATGAGAACAATGTTTCTAAAAACTACAAATCATACCAAAAAGTAAGTATGCCACGGCGAGTTCCAGGATATAGCAATATAAAATATGAGGAAGTTTAAAGGGGGTGAATACTTATACACATTCTAAATAGTATGAAGCATAGTGGAAAACATTCATTACAAACTTAGCGGGGGGCCTGGAGCCTATCCCAGGAAACTTAGGGCATGAGGCGGAGTACCTTGGACAGGGTACCAATCCATCACAGGGCATACAGACATTCACACACTATGGATGTCTAAATGGAGTCAATAGTGCATTGGCTCCCAGGGAAATTACACATTGATTTTGATGTAATGCACTGAATGGTCTTGCACCACAGTGCCTGATTCAATTTCTACTGCTTGATGATCCGCCACACCTACTTCAAGGTGCAGGCTATTTTGTGTTACCTTGTGCAATTAAAACTGTAGCAGCCTCCACAATTATGGAATAGCATTCGAATTTGTATCTAAAATGTAAAGCTTTTAAAGTGAATAGATTTGTTATAAGTAAAGGATCAGATCTGGAGAACTCATGGATGTATTCTAGTGAACTGATATGTTTGGACAATTAAGTTAAGCCATTATTTGTTACATATACATTTCTACATACATAGTGGAATTCTTTTCTGTTAGGAGGCTGGGGTCAGACAGGTCTTGCTCAAGACCCAACTGCAGCACCTTGGTGGAGCTGGGGCTTTAACCAGTGACCTTCTGATCAGTAACCCAGAGCCTTAATTGTACCTTTAAGCTACTACTGCCGCCTTAGGCCTGAAAAGGCCACAGACAGGTTTGTACCATCAGTGAGGTGTTGGAATGCTAAACAAAACACACTTTATGTAATTGAAATGCAATTTCTCCAAGTTTGACCTTAATGAATGAAGTTACAGAAGGAATTTATTCATGGTATCACTCGAATGAGGATCGGTTCCCTTTTGTGTCTGATTACACTCGAGGTTAATTCCTCACGCAAAAGTCTTAGTCACCCACCGTTTTTTAAGTACGATCTTTTCTTTAGTTTTTAATTTTATTTACTGTATATGACTTTGTCATTCACAGTTAGTACAAAAACATTTCTGATTTCCAAACACTAGTATTCCAAAGCAAAATGAAATGTTACAGAAAAATACTCGTGTGCCAGAAAAGAAAGCAGTACATTATACAGTATAATCAACCACAAAAAAAAAAAAAAAAAAAAAATGGAAGCTGCTGGGTTTTTTATGCAAAAAAGAAGCAGGTGCAACAAATTCCTCAGAGGAACTGTGGGTGTCTCGGGAGGATGCTGAGTACGACTTTCTAATTTATGAAATTGTACCTAAGACTCATGGCTCCTCAAAGCTCCCCAAATACTGGCTTTGTTTCATTAATTACTGTTTACTTGGCTTTATTTGCATACTTGCACTATAACATTGATTTGCATGTGCCTAAGACTTTTGCACAAGGCTTTTGTACTTTTTTACTTCTTTGAAGTAAAAAAGGGATACTTTTTAAAATGTATATTCACAATGTTTTCTGCTTTGCAACAATGTCCATGTTAAAAGTATAACACAAATACATTTCATTTGAAATGAATCAAATTGAATGGTGATGAGTTTTTTGAGGATTTGGGAGATTTTAGGAGTTGGCTGGAAACCATAAAACCTGGAGAAAACATCTACACAGACATGGTGAGAACGTGCTCCAAAACAGGGACTTTTTAAATATAATGTTAAAATTTTATAGGTATAACTTATAAAAACCTTTCTTTTTTTTTAAAGACGATTTGAACATCACAAAGGATAAAGGGTGGCTATCCTGAAAGCAAAGATTTGAAACTTATTAACATAAATCAGACATAAGCATTCATTTTACACTGCCTGACTTTACTGAATCCCTCATGCAGTCATACTACGATGTGCGTATGTGTGCGTGTAGACTGCAGGGTCTGTCAAACTGAAAACCAATCCACCCATTTTATCTATCACGAGCTTCCATCGCAGCACTGGCCCATGAACAGTATCAGTCTCAGCCATCTGAAGGCTATTTGTTCATGTTTGAACGTGCCTGAAGCATGTTTAGAGGGACTGTTGTGTTTTGTTTAACTTTTTCTCGTTCTTCTAGCCGGGGGTAGAAACACGTAAAAAACGACCAGGGGTTCATCTTAACATCGAAGGAATGCAATTAGTGTTTTAGTGTTTTAGCTATGTTTATGAGCTGTCCGTATGCATATGTGTGTATGTGTGGATGTGCGTGTATGAAAATCTGAAGTAAACATGCAAACGGGAACTTCAACAGCGTCACACAACCACACTTCTGCTTTTGTTTGGAAACGTGGCGTACGCTTTAGCGCTGAACGAACTGCTCAGACAGGCGTTTATTTACTGCTCTGAACACATTTTTTTTTTCCTGTTACAGATGTTACTTAATCACATCCAGATATCTGTTCCAGCTGAACATGCACTCATTTAGCTCCACATCGAATTCCTCACACATCATTTTCCTTGCATGTCATCTAATCTATACCGCTATGTAATTAAAGTGTGTCAGCTTGCTTAAGTACTGTACGAGTGCTTCTTCCAGCTCCAAACTAAAACATGCCTAATGGACGCCGACTGATTCGCTTTTATTTCTTTCCATGTTGACTATTAGGACTCCCTCTACGCGGAAATATGTTAGTCGACCTTGGAACATCCATCGTTATTACAAAAAGCAGCTGTAAGAGCTTGTGCGAGCCAAAATAAGGCAATGCATCATATCGTATACTGATTACTTCAAGAAGTCAAAAACAATATGGCAAAATGGGTCGATTCATTACTTTAATTGGTGAAATGTAACATTTGGATGGAGATCAGTTCTTAACCCATAAGAACCCAGACCTATTTCTCATTTTAGGGAAATCATTGGGGATATAACACAGACCAGACAGACCACATGGAACACATTTTAAAAAACGCCACAATACTTTCGCTGACAAGTTTAGGGTTAAAAGCCCTATGGGACTTATGTCACAGCGACATTTTCTCAATTTGTTTTATAACAATTTGTTCAAGACATGCAGTCAGAGCAGGTCAAATAGAAAATATGAGATGGGTGTCTGTCAATAGGATGACTTTCAGTAACAAAAAAAACAAAACAAGCTTTTGATCTAGTCCTGTCAATTGATAAAAAATTTTCATAGTCTGTGATTAATAATCACAATTTTAAAATATTCAGATTCACTTGTATTATAAACGTGCAGTGTTGGAATAAAGAAATGCTTCACTAACTGGAAGTCGAATGGGCCCGGCACAGCACGGCGGGGCTTCTCAGATCTTAAAATCAACAATCTAGAGCCTTACCTTAGCCTGAGGCACTACGTCCACGTCCTTTTGGTTTAGTTTTATCCAAACTTCCACCTAGAAGCTTTTTATAATAAAACTTGCCATTCAGCAAACCTGGTGACGATTCCTCAGTCATCTTATTATTCATGTTAAACATGCCATTATTACACAAGGCCAGGTAACTGCGCTGTGATTATGGGAAACCATTAGGGGCAAACTTGGTCATATAATTAATTTGCATTGAAAAATAGTAATGCATTAAAATTTCTAGATTAATCACATGCGTTAACACATTAATATTCACAGCCCTAATTTAAGCCTTAGCTAGCTCTGTCACATTTGCTACCCAGCACACCACCAGTTAACTGGACCAATCACATCCTGTAAGCAAATCATTATAGAATGGGAATATGTAACTGGTAGTCTGGCTAGCCAGATGTTAAGCATTGACTAGAAATATTGGTATATTTCATCAACAAATGTGGCCTAAAACTTTCTTTGAAATTCAACCTGAACGTTGCAAAGGGGACTAAGAGGACTGCATGATTTGTCCCAAGCAGCTATATCTTTTATGGGTTTTGAAGAAGAAAAGACTACTAACGTATTTAATACTGAAATGCCATGTTGTCGATTGTCTTGTACAAAGTGGTATTTTTTTTCTGCTGCTCCACATTCCGGTCCAGTAGGTGGTGGTATTCCACCAACCGTTCATTAAGTCAAAAGAAGAAAAAGAAGCAAATACAGTAAGTCTCCAACATACAAACGAGTTCCGTTCTCGAGAGCGTCAGATCGTTCGTATGTCCAACTTGTTCGTAAGTTCAACAAACACTGTCTATGTACTGTGATACTAACACAATTGGCTATACACAGTATAAAACGAATATGTTCCGTGAGTCATGTTAAAAGAACGAGCAATGTTTTCTCAATTATTTTTTTACTTTTGTCCTCATCATTATTGCTTGGAGCTTTTTAGCAGAACCAGCTTTATAAAGCTTCATAAAGTCAGCTTCATAAAGCTTTGTTGTTGTTGTTTTCAAGCAAAAACAAACAAACAAAAAAAAAAAAACATAATGTTAACTGCAATATGATCTTTAAAATCTATTTTTTTTTAAGTAATAGTAATAGAGAAATGAAAAACACATATCAAACTGTTAACTGTAACTCTGCTTCCTTATGCCACACCATTGTTGATTCATTGTCTAAAACAACATGACTTCAAGTGGTTTTACGACTCGTGTAACGTCATTTAGTTTACTAACATTGTGCAAATCATAAGGTGTGACTTGAAGGCTGACGAAAAAACGACACCTTCCTTCCTGTACATGATACACATCACTTGACGTAAACAAAAGCCTGACCTGACCTGTATTTGTTCTGATTCAGAGACAGACGGCAATTCATATATAATTACATTATAAACACCACGATTTGAGTTTAATAGCACAAAATCATTCAAGAGGCAGCTAAAGAAAACAAGCTGATGGAATGATTAAGACAAGGACAACATGCTCTGACATGCACTAATCTCTGGTTAATCATCTTACTAGAATTAATTAACAGAGATGGAAAAGATGACGCGTGAACTGCTCTTCGGCTTCTTCTTTAACACTCTTTGTTCTTCTTTGCTGTTGTTTGTCTACAGTATGTCAGGCCTGCTGCTGTCAGCACTCTGGCAGACTAAAAATGTTGAGGAAACAGCCCAGGCCTTTGATACAAACACACACACTCACGCACACATGCACACGCGTGCGCGCTGTCTGCAGTAAGCTAAAGTTCAAGCTGTCCCTGCATTCCTGGATCCTCAAACCTACATGGAGTAGTTCGAGCCAAAGCTGAGCCAGAGGATTAGGAGCACAACTCATATTCATCACTCATCAGGTCTTAACAGTTCTACTCCTACGCCTACTACTACTACTAACACACACACACACACACACACACACACACACACACACACACACACACACACACACACACACACACACACACTCACACTCACACACACACATGCAGCTTAAAAGAGATTTGCCTTGCAACTCTTAAGCAAGAATGCGTAATATATATACTTATAACACTCTATAACAAACAACTGTCTTTTGATTTGCTTCTTATTAATTGCTTATTAATTAGGATAAAGAAAAAAACAAAAAACAACAATAAAAATGCATATATTTGTATAGGGCTGTTCAAGTCAAACCAGGACTTCACTAGTGCTTGGATACCATCACATTTAAAAGTTTTTTTTTTTTTTTTCAGTATGCCGGACCTGTGATCAGACTGCCTGCTGTTTTATGTCTGAAAAACTGGCCTCCCAGGACCTTCTTTAATTCCTTAAACATGGAGAAATGGCTTAGAGCGAGGTCAGGACTGTATGGGGGTTGTGGCACTCCCAGTTCCTCATGGGACCGACTGCTGTGGGCTCCAAGTCACCTCGACCGGGATCCTCATTCACACACGTACAGCATTCTTTAAAATGTTTGCACTGTCCAAATGTTTTACTGCAGATAAGAATCTTATCACTGTACTGTGCCTGAAGTCTTCTGTAAATGCCAATCGCTTTTAGGCCTTCAATTATGAGAAATTTCACCAAGTCCCGGTCTGATTTGATCACCCCTCATACAAATACCTGAGATTTAATGTATAGATTTGAGGAAACCAGAAATACTTGCATCTTCTTTAGTCAGTCTGGTGTTTATTTATTGCTGGATTTTCTTTTTATTAATGTAAGAAATTGGCATTTGTATGTCATGATGATGTCACAATAAGACGCAGACCTCATTGCTTGTCAAATTTCACTATCAGCTCCTAAAAACAAAATATTGTCTTTCCTCAAACATGATTTTGCAGCAGCTTTTTAATATCGCATTAATGTGAAATCCAGCGTAGGAGTGGTGGGGATGCAGGGAAGTCCCAGAATGCAAAGCAGCTCTACGTGTGAAGCTGATCTGTCTGAGTAGAGATGAGGAAGTGAGAAGGCTAAAATAAAGAAAAAGGGCTAACGTGCGGCCACAACACTCTCTTTAGTCGAATGGCATTATGGGAAATACAGGGAACTGCTAACTAAAGTGAGAATACACCAGCATGTCTTTGAAAGTAGCTGAAAGTTTAATACATTCAAGGGAATGACGGTTAGCCAGCAGCTCCAGTGTGCTTGCGTGGGTTTAGAAACTAAATATAATGTGACAATTAGCATAATTTACCTCACAAGTTAATGATTTGCTTCATGAGAATGAAGGAACTACATTTTTATTTGACTAAAAAGTCTTTAGCTAGCATTTTTGGATACATCATATGATGTTAGCGATTTTGCAGTATTTTAATGAAAGGTCACTAAATCGCTTGCTAGCATTAGAGTTACTGTATATCACAGTGTTTTCTTTCATATTTCTGATTCTGGAAAAGTTACCAAGCTAATTAAGAGTTAATGCTAGCAATTAATCCATCTCCACCCATAAGAAATTAGCTGTGTTCTGTACTACAGTGTACTAGGGTAAACTACAGTATATACCAGAATATTCCACAGTGTTACTGAGGTACTTCAGACATTACCACAGGACTTTAAAGAGTACCAGGCTAGGTACTGCGGCATGTTAATGGGTACCATGGTAAACAATAAAAATAAATAATTAGCACTTCATTAATCACAGTGTCAGTCTAAACAAATACAGGAATACAGGTTTTATATGAATATAAAATAATATAATGACTTTTATAATAACAAATATTTATGTTGGAAGCCTTGGTGCTGAGCCTTTACAACTGAAGCATTATGACGTTATCACGTCTGTGTCAAACTGCTAGCACTGCTATCAACTCCGCACACAGGGTGCACATCTGTAACTGTTATCAGCGAACATCCCGCTACGTATATGCTAGCCGAGCTCCTCTCTGTCCCAGCAGCGCCGATCTGTCATGGAGTTCAGAGGAGCATTCAGATGGGATTTCAGCTCTGACCCACCACTTCAGGAGAATGATTTTGGCGCGAGTCCCGCTGACATACTGTAGAAAAGCCACTTTGTTCTTATTATTTTCCTGGAGGTCTAGGGGAGAATGTTGGACTTGGCAGAGTCAATAGAGTGAAAGAGAAGTTAAAGGCTAAAGATATAGGGACTGTATCAGTCCTTTATGTTGCGTAAAAACAAATAAAAACAGTTCGTGAGAAAGGTTGGAGCTAAATGGAAATGATTTCACTTAGTTATTTCACTTATTTAGGATGAAAGTGTCTACTGAAAATACTAATAGTTTGACTGGGGCTGTTCTCAGTGGATTTCGTGTGGCAAAGTTTGAGTCTTTAATTTAAAAAAAATTACACGCAAACATTTCTGTAATATTCATAAACTGTAAATCATAATTGCACTTGGTGCCATTTTGAATCCCAAAACAATGCGAGATTGCTGTCTTAAACTAAACATGTTATAACATTTGTACGCTCTATAAACTCGGCCTTCCTTTGTACCTTCAGTATCTTATTAAATCTGTCCCGCGGTTTTCTTTAGTGTGCTCCGGCTTACGTGACACAACGTTCTTAAAGAAATTCACCTCGCATAACCTTGACTGTTGATCCGTCATTGATTCGGCGTAACAGCCTTTTATGTACACCAGACAGAAGAAAAATAAATAAATAAAAGAAGCAACGTCCATTGTCACCAGTTCAGCTTTTGCGCTACAGTATATGACAAAGTAGCAGTACAATGTACCACATCTGTCCCGACTAATACTGAAAGCACATTTTATTTGCTTAGGCGTCACCACAAAGAGCAAACACGGTTGATGTGTAGGAGTCATGCTAAAAGGCCTGAGCGACTGTGTGGCCAATACGCAATAAACAAAGTGCAAAGTCGACATCTTTTTCTCTTCAGTTAGTGGGAAATATTTGTCCTGATCATCTGTCGTGACATTAAGAGCTGATGCCTGACAAGCCTGAGGGATTATTTCCTGTGTTTGTCTGCTGAGATGATAGTTTTACACTAGTGGGTGGTACAAAGCCTAGTGTACTGAGACCAAGGGGGAGATTCTTCACATACTGTACATGGAAGTCATAGAACAGAATTATTAGATATTTTGTAAGAAATACCACTCTGTACTTTGGTAACGTAGGACTATAAAGCCTAAACAGTAAGCTCTTTGTATATTTTTCTATCCTTCTCTGAGGGGTATTCAGGTAAAATCAAACTGGGACTTGGAGCCCACTGCAGACTAAGTGCATTAGTCTATCGGGGGATTATATAGAGAAATATACATATAAAGAAGTTTTCAATCTCATAACTCACTCATCATCTATACAACTTTATCCTGTATTCAGGGTCATGGGGGGGCTGGAGCCTACCCTAAGAGGCTTAGGGCACGGGGCGGGGTACACCCTGGACAGGGTGCCAATTCATCACTGGGTACACACATACGCATACTACGGGCAATTTGGGAACGCCAGTTAGTCTAATCTGCAGGTCTTTGGACTGTGGGAAGAAGCCAGGAGACCTGGAGGAAACCCATCATGCACGGGAAGAACATGCAAACTCCATGCACACAGAGACGGGAATCAAACCTGGCCGGGAATCGAACCCAGACCCTGGAAGTGCAAGGCGACAGTGCTAACCACTACATCACCCTGCTGCCACACTCTCATAACAGAACACAATTACCGTTTCTATGGATACAGGATAAAAGAAGAATATAACACATAGGTGTTGTATTGGTGAGTGCACAGTGTTCTAGTAAATAGTGTATGGATCGAATCACGTTGGCTGCAAGTAAAGTAACCGTGGTGCAGCACGTCAATTTGTTCACATGAACCCAATGTTCACATTTACATTTACAGTAAATAACCATAATCAGCTTTTTTTTTTCATCAGGATAAAGAAAGACAAAAATAAAAGCGAGGCAGAAGCAGGAACTTGTTTATAAAGTAGCTGCCATAAAGTAAGTGAAAACAGGAACTACAATGTTTCATCGATAACCAATCTAGTCAGATTGCTGTTGTTTAAGAAGAATAAAACACACAAATTGCACTGGCATTGGAAAAAAGTGGCTTTTAGATGAGATGACGTTACCTGCCATGGAGGAAACGTTAACGACGACCCCTCCGCCCTTGCCGTACTCTTTACTCATGTGCTCCAGAGCTAAATATGTGCCCTTAATAACAGACGTCTGGAAAAAAGATATGAGAAAACATACATGTGCCTATTATTTAATTCAGGTTCATATCAATATTATACACCGCACCATTTTTCATTTAGCCTCTAGTGCTCTTTGGATAGTAATTAAGTAATTATTAATGCTCATAATACAGCATTTAGTTTCATCAGACAGTTTGAAGATAACGCAGAGCGACATGCCAAGTCAAATATTTTTCACGTTATCAAAGTCAAAAACACCACCTTCTCAAGCTGCTTTAGAAACCTGTTAGCCGAGAACGACTGTATGTTGTATTAACTAAAGAGCGAGACATTATGCTTTAAATCGGTTACTAAGCACTGACACTAGAGACTCCTTCCATAAATCTGAAATAACTGTTAAATCTCCTTTCAGAAGATGTCTACGAGGTACAGTACAACACCACTGTTGGTTAAATATGTTTTTTTTTTTACTAATAATAGATTATATTCAGCATCTTCAGATTAGATACATTCATCAACGATGTGAAATAAGATGACGCTTAGAACAACACATGGACCTGCACAGCTGCTGTGTTGAGCTGTGAAATGTGAGCGTGGCTACACAGGTGTGTTTGCTTTGTGACTGTAATTCATCTACAATACTAGATGGCAGGTGCCGGCTTTTGTGCCCTCAAGCAGCGTGTGTGTGTGTGTGTTCTTGTGTAGTGATCAGTCCTGCACTGTATAAACTGCCAGGTAAAAGGGTGTGTCCTCACCAAGTTCACCTCGATGGTCTTCTCCCAGTTCTTCTCATTGTTGATTCCAGCATTGTTGATGACGATGTCTAGTTTTCCGAATCGTTCCACCGTGCTTTTGAACGCCTCTGAAGCAAAAATTGTGAAACAATAAATAAAATAATAAAATAATAAATATCTGAATCAGTGTGGCAGTAAGCATGATTTGCATGCACTTTAGGGGTCATGATAGTATTCCGTCTTGATGACTTCATTTTTCAATAAGGTGAGCAGACGGTGGCTTTCAAGCCTTTGAAAATGTTTCTTTTTTAAAGTGGTTTAACTTAGTTTTTTGTAGTGGGATTTTAAGACTTATTAACAATGTTCTTTGCATCATATAAATGTCAGATGCAATTTTAGATAGACAGATAGATAGATAAACAGCAACAGCAACAATAAAAATGACTTTACTACTACTGTTATTTTATTATTATTGTTATTATTATTATTATTATTATTATTATTATTATTATTTCATACATCATTTGTACTTTGAGGCAAATCTCAAAGGTCTAGAAAGCAAAACTTATGTAAAAAGAGAAATATTAATACTAAGATACCACATTTTAAAAAGTAAAATAAATTTAAAATTAAGCATTTATTTCTAGTATATCTTTAAACATTTTATGATGTACTCATTAACAAGTCAACTAATTTTACTACATCATATCTCAGAATATTTTTTTAGTATATTTTCATTATTTTTAAATATGCTATTTTAGTCTTATGGTTCGTCTCATATACCATTTTCTTTTACTTTACACACTTACAAAAAGTGCAGTGCAAATAATAACAACAACAACAACAACAACAACAACAATAATAATAATAATAATAATAATTATTATTATTATTATGCTTATTATTATCATTATTCTTATTATTTATTTCATAATCTGCAGTCTTTCATTCAAAGTTCACTATTTCATTAACAAGCCCAACATATATGCATAGTCCCCACTACAACCAGAACAGATCAAGGATCACGTCTCTGAAAAGCACACAGGCAGGAAAAAAACAGTGTAAAGCTCAGGATCTCTCATCTTTCTTATGCAATGGAGAACATTCCAGGGTTTTGGCCTGAGGTGCTCTGGAGGTCTGTAATGTGAGCTGGTTCAGCTCCGAACAATCACACCTTGTTACTATCTGCACAGCAGCACAGGTGATCAAGGGATTACAAAGACGCAGCCTTACAAACTGAGAGCCCGGGAGAGTTTAAGTTTAGGCCGTGGCAGATCAGAGAGGATGAGATGTTATAGAGAGAGAGAGAGAGAGAGAGAGAGAGAGAGAGTGTGTGTGTGTGTGTATGTGAGAGAGAGAGAGTGTGTGTGTGTATGAGAGAGAGAGAGAGAGAAAGTGTGTGTGTGTGTGTGTGTGTGTATGTTTGTGTGTGTGTTTGTGAAAGAGAGAGAGAGAGAGAGAGAGAGAGAGAGAGAGAGAGAAAGAGAGA
>JAAGKR010006940.1:0-24167 GCA_011419295.1 Clarias macrocephalus
TGTGTGTGTGTGTGTGTGTGTGTGTGTGTGTGTGTGTGTGTGTGTGTGTGTGTGTGTGTGTGTGTGTGGAGCTAAATAATTAGTCTAATTAGAAACCAGTCAACTGTTAAGAGCCATGTGTTCGCTTATTACTGAACGAATGGATGAACAGATGAATTAATGAGTCTAATTAAACCAATTGTCTCCCTTTCCATTGATGCACTCCAAAAATGAAAGTGAATACAGTTTTTCAGCATAAAAGCTGCTGATGAATGTTTTTGTTGAGTTGTTATTCCAAGATTTAAGCTTTAGAAACAAATCTGATGCCCAATTTTCTCAGCCAAGCAAAGAATTACAGTATGGTGGTAATTTCTTCCTTTCTTTCTTTCTTTCTTTCTTCCTTTCTTTATTTCAATCTTTCTTCCTTCCTTCCTTTCTTTC
Source organism: Clarias macrocephalus (assembly GCA_011419295.1). NCBI lineage: Eukaryota > Metazoa > Chordata > Actinopteri > Siluriformes > Clariidae > Clarias > Clarias macrocephalus. The sequence continues at coordinate 421 of JAAGKR010006940.1, forward strand.
TTTCTTTCTTTCTTTCTTTCTTTCTTTCTTTCTTTCTTTCTTTCTTTCTTATGTGATTATAATAATAACTTGGTTATATGCATTGACTAATTTTATTTTCTCAAGGGGGTTGGGTAGGAAAATACAAAAATAAACTGATATTTGAGCCAAGGAAAAAATTAGGAACATGCAAAGAGCATGTGAAGTTAAATAGAAAAATGAATAAAACGTTGTTGTAATTGTCCTAAATTAATTGTTCTTTTGGCCCTATAAAAAAAAAAAATCTTGAAAATGTTCTACTTAGAGTATGTCGATTTCGTTTTAACCTGTAATTGGGAAATTATATTGAAAACCACAAACTTTTGCTTTCATCCAGATTGTTCTTTTTCAATGTTGTGATCAATAACATTTTTATCCTGTAAGTCTACAATCTCCAGCTAATGGCTAGAGGTCTACAAGTTGCTGCTTACATATGTGAGACGACTGCAAGCCCCTGCTCCTGTAGAGGGGACCAGAAAAACCAGAGGTCTACAAGCTCCTGTTCCTGTAAAGAAATCTACAATCTTCTGCTTTGGTTTTCAAGCATACAACCTTCAGATCCTGTAGGAAACTACAACCTCATTCTTCTCTCCAGGGAACATACATATGGTTGTGCTCCAGCATGTATTCAGTGAACTACAAACTCCTCATCATTTCCTAGGTCTACAAGTACAAGCTACTGCTGTCCAGGAGACTACAAGCAATTGCTGCTACCAAGCAGATACACTACCAAGCAACTGTCCACTGTGGTGACTACAACCCTTTTCTACTGACAGTATAACTCCTGCATGCATTTCTTCTTTGTTGATTAGTGGCCCCATCTACTGGTGCATTCTTGTTACTGCATCTCTGACCTTCATCTCTCACTTTCTATCTTTCCTTCAGTCTTACATCGTGATCATTTAATCCAGTAATCTGTTCCTTCACTGTTCAATATAAATACTTATTAACCTTTTGTTAGGGTTCTACCCATTTTTACAGTTTGTCCATCATAGTTTAGCTATTACTTTTACTATTATACTCATTCATTTAGAAACATCTGACAAAAGAAGAGAGGATAAAGAAGAAAAGCAGTCAATTTAAGTGGAGAAAAGCTACAGTATCTGTAATGCCTAACTCCATTTCCATTGGTAACATTTATTCTTGCATCTTCAGTAAACTTTGCCCCTGGTCAAGGTTGTGACCAATCCAAGTGCAATGGATGTACTCTGAATGAGATGCATGTCACTATGAACCAAGTAATTTTTATTCAAGGACAATTTTTATTCAAGGACTAATATGTACCTACTTGCAAGGTCCTGTAAGGTGAAGGATACCAGAGGAAGCACACAAAGGCATGGCGAGTTCGATCGCGCTATAGTCCAATAGATTGAAATGAATCCACCAGGGAGTTCTGGAGCTGCTGGGTGGCGGTGCTACTCACTGGGTCACTGTGCAGGCCCCTCACATTTGTGCATATTTATTTATGTGCTTTGGGAGGATTGCAGGGGAAAATTCAAATTACGATTTAAACCTATCCAAACAAGGCCAATCAGATCGAGCTAATGGTTTAACTACCACGCTGTTGTTTTTTTTTTTTTTTTTTTAAAAAGGCCTCTTTAATTCCAGTAAAGAAGCTGTGTCCCATTCAGACATACAATAACAGCGCTGTTTTATATTTCAGTCTGTTAATATAACAAACTCTGAGTGAACTCCATGTACTGCATGTGCGAGTGCTGAAATCGATGTCTGTGCTGTAAATCAGTGAGCAAGCCATTTCCTGCATGCTGGAAACGACATTTTTCTCCCCTTCTCTATGACTCCCTGGTGTTTATATTAACCTTCTCTTTCTTTCGGCTACAAACGTCTATTTGAGAGAGAGAGAGAGAGAGAGAGAGAGAGAGAGAGCATCATATTTATTATTACTATTATTATTATTATTATTATTATTATTATTATTATTATTATTATTATTATTAATATTGTTAATATTATTAGTAGTGGTAGTAGTGGTTGTAGGAGTAGTAGCTAGTTATTAGGATTATTCTTATTGTTGGTGACATGTTCTGTTCTGTTAAACGTTTTCCAAATTTATTCTATACAGTAATGGCAAAAAATATCCTAATTAGGGAGTACGGGGTGTGTGTGTGTGGGGGGGGGGGCAGGAGGGGGAGGGGAGGGGAGGGGGCACAATGGCATCATCCCATAGCACATCCAGGGTCTGAGTTTGATTCCCACCTCAGGTCAGTGTGCATTGAATTTGTGTGTTCTCCCCATGCATGGTGGGGTTTCTTCCAGTACTCTGGTTTCCTCTCCCAGTCCAAACACATGTCGGTTAGGCTAATCGGTGTTCACAAATTGCCTGGGGAATAGTCTCTAGTTGGACTATAGAGGGGTCCAGATGGATGGCTAGATAGATGCAAATGACGCGATGTGACAAATGTCTGGTTAGCTGCTAAGTATGCCAGTAGTCAAATATTCTAATGCTAATATCCGAATTGACATCTGCGCTATATGAGTAGGAAACTATGAACATTGTATACTAGTATACAAGTACAGTATATAAATAGGCAAGTATTTTAGAATACAAGTAGGGACATATTCTATATTTACATTTACATTTACATTACAGCATTTGGCACGTTAGTGGGCAAATATTCTTGTATGCATGTAGGCAAGTAGGCACCTGTGGAAGTAGGCAAGTGTAGTTCTAGTATGCAATTATGTAGGCATACTTAGCCGGTATAAAAAAATGTATGAAAATGCAGAAAGACAAATATGACATTAAGTAAGAAGGAAACATTGTGAGAAGGCAAATAAGTCATCGGTCTACTAAACAAGTAATATAGTAAACAGATATACTGTACAGTAGCACTAATATGGACATTTTACAAGTGTGTGAGTGCATGTAGAAAAGTGTGGTACAGTATATGGCAAAGATTGTTGTAGATGTGTATTGTAGGATGCAAGAACACTGACCACTCATAACGTTATTATTATTATATCATCCGCCTAATATTGAGGCAAGAGAGAAGGGCAAAATTGTAATATATAGACAACTGGGTCATGTTGTGGAATGTGGGATGTTCCCAGTCTACAGTAGTCAGGACATCCCAAAAGTGATCCAAGGAGGGAAAACCAGTGAAATGACGACAGGATCATGGGTGGCCAAGGCTTACTAATGCATTAGAGGAATGAAGGATAGCCCGTGTAGTCCAATACAATTGAAGCGCTAGTGTAGGCCAAATTCACTACAAGGTTAATGATGGTTTTGATTAAAAAATAAAAATAAAAATGAAGTGTCAGAACACAGTGTTATGATGATAGATTGGGGGGGGGGGGGGGGGCTAGTCAATATTAGGCAGGTGGTCATAGTTTTATGGCTGATCAGTGCATGTGAATGGAAAAAGTATGCAAGTAGGCAAGTGTGGGGAAAACAATTATTCAAGTATATCAGGAAACAAGTATGCTAGTATACAAATAAAAAAATAGCAAATATGAGTATGATACAGTACCTTTGTTTTGTGATTTATTTTCTAAATTCCAACAAAACTGGACATTTCAAAACTATGAAATGACACATCTGGAATTATATAATTAAGTAACAACAACAACAACAACAACAACAACAACAAATGCAGCAGCGGTAAGTTTTTGTCTTTCTTTCCTCAGATGGACATTGTGAGAGCCAGCTTCGTCATGGCGCTTGATGCGTTTTCTTTATGGAACTCCAACATAACAACTGCAAACTGCAGATGGTGAAGACCAACACATATTTCGTCACACATATGCAGCTTCTGGAGGAGATGCCAACTGTCCTCTTTGATGTTCTCTCACAGATGCCCATACTTATTGAACAAACCCATCCAACCCACCCATAAAACACATCTCATTTTGCTCCCTAGGACTCCTAGTGACAAATGGCTGGGCATTGTCGGGGTATTTTAACTCGCTATTTTCCCAGCAATAGAGTGAGCGCTTTTTTTTTTTTTTGGTCATGTCACTCAGATTGGCAAGCATTCAAAAAGTTTTCTTCTTCATAAAACTTTTAGAGGACATTGACTGAACTGTTTTAGAGGTTGTTGACTGAACTTTTTTTTTCTGGGAATTAAAATATTTGGCATCATTTTCAGACTAATTTTCAAAAAGGATTTGGTTTTCATCCAGCCACTGGACTGATACTCTTGATCAGGGAGATCTGACAGTGGACAATAACATCTAGTGTAGTACTGAGCATATGGATGTGTGGCAGGAAGGGGCAGAAGGGCGGGTGAATGTGCCTAAGGAAGAGACGACATACTTCAGCTATTCAGACTAAAAATGAGTGTGATACAGAGATATACATTGGGATACTTTAGAGTTACAAAGCAAAAGAGGAAGAGAGTGACAGACAGAAAGTGGAAACGGAAGTGGAAAATAATAGACAGATAGAATGCATGAGAAAATACTGAAAATTAACCCTCTAAACCTGAGGTACACTTCTACCATACTAACTTTATGGTAAAGTAAATAAGCAATAAACAAGAAAATAAACAAATGAATACATGAAGACGACAATCTTAAAAATCAATTACTAGGTTAATGGTTATAGTACTAGTAGCTGTTTGAGTAGTAATGGTAATAGTAATACAGCAATTTTAATAGGACTAGTAGGATTTATTATTATTATTATTATTATTATTATTATTATTATTGATACTAGTATTAGATATTATTTTCAGGGTAGTTTCAGTGAATAGTAGAAATAGCAATAGGAGCAGTAGTACGAGAAATAATAGCAACAACTTCAACAGCAGCAGCAGCAACAGTAGGGATATTGGAATAAAAATAGTAATGTTAAAAGTAGTAGGGGTAGTGGAGATACAGTAATAGTAATCATTGGCATGTATGACATGCTGGGGTACTGTATATAGTTCATAATATTACGTTTCATACTTTATAAGACCAGAACCCAAACTCAGACAAACTTCAGTCTGTTTGTCTGTATTTATGTCTGTATGTCTATATATCTGTATCAGCAATTTTGTCACAGCATCAGGCAAAAATTCCTGGACAGAATTTAATCAAACGTTGCCAGTCCTTCAGTATTTGCCTGAAATTAAATCTGCGCTATAAATGAAATTAAAAGCTTTAGTACAAAGGACGCTATGAGCAGTTTTGTGCCAGATTACCTCAGAGCAGCCTATCTACCTATAGGATATAGGATGTCCCAAACATTTTGACATAATTTCGTATCAGTTGACATAATTTCGCCACAACATAGCCAATTCTCACTCAAATGTTTTGAAATTTTAACAAGACGTGTAAAAAGTTTTACTTTTTCGACCAAGGAGAAGGGTCAATGACATATAATGACATGATGACAATGTGCTGTTGAAGTGGCCACCACGTTCACCTGACTTGACACCTTATGATTTTTTTTCTGTGGGGCTATGTGAAAGGACTGGTCTTTGTTCTCCCCCTTCCCACAAGCCTAGAGGAACTCAAGCAGAGGATCATTGAGGTGCTAGAGACGGTTGTGCAAAATATGCTACAGCGTGTTTGACAGGAGCTGGACTATGGAAACATTTGTGAAGCTTTGTGAAATCGGTTACAAAATCTATATCTGTTAGAATCTGTTTTGGAATTTTGATAAATAAAACAGTAGTTACTCAGAGATTATATATATATATATACACAGTACAGACCAAAAGTTTGGACACACCGTCTCATTCAAAGAGTTTTCTTTATTGTGTTCTTTATTGTGTTCTTTAGCCCAAACGCGTCTCTTCTGCTTGTTGCCTGTCCTTAGCAGTGGTTTCCTAGCAGATATTCCACCATGAAGGCCTGATTCACACAGTCTCCTCTTAACAGTTGTTCTAGAGACGTGTCTGCTGCTAGAACTCTGTGTGGCATTGACCTGCTCTCTGATCTGAGCTGCTGTTAACCTGCGATTTCCGAGGCTGGTGACTCGGATGAACTTATCCTCCGCAGCAGAGGCGACTCTCGGTCTTCCTTTCCTGGGCCGGTCCGCATGTGAGCCAGTTTCTTTGTAGCGCTTGATGGTTTTTGTGACTGCACTTGGGGACACTTTTTCCCAATTTTTCGGACTGACTGAACTTCATTTCTTAAAGTAATGATGGCCACTCGGTTTTCTTTACTTAGCTGCTTTTTTGTTGCCATAATACAAATTCAACCTCTTAAAAAGAGAAGGTGTGTCCAAACTTTTGGTCTGTACTGTATATATATATACAATACTGTGCAAAGGTCTTAGGCACCATATTATCTGTAGTACAAAGTATGTCTGCATTATAATGTACAAGACTATTCCCTAAAAAGATACACAATAAGGAATAAATAACATTACAGAAGAATATTTGCATGCCTGTAAGGAAAGCAACATATTAGTAAAACCTTACAGCTGTTTTATTTACAGTCTTGTGCAAAAGTCTTGGGAACATCCAAACAAAAGCCATATGCAATGATGCTTTTGAAAGCATTTCTACATTAAAAGAAACTTCTATAAAAAGCACTAAGTAATAACATAAACAATAAACGGTCAATATCGGGTGTGGAAACTCTTTGCTTGAACATAAGCGCTGGTGTTCGATACAGATGTGTGCAGTATTCTAAATAAAACAGCTGTTAGGTTTTACTGAGTGTGCTGGAGAATATGAGTTCTTTTGGTAACTTCGTCACACTCGCTCCTTTCTGTTTTCATGCGAAACCCAGGAGTCGACATTATTGATTTATTTTTTTCCCATCTGAAAACTGGTCTGTTTCTTTCTTTGCAATATTCTTCTGTAATGTTATTTATTCATTAATTTTAGTGTATCTTAGTAGGGAATGGTCTTGTACATAATAATGCAGACATATATATATCCCATAAATATATATATAAAAATATCCCAACTGAGAGTGTTATGAGCTAAAATTAAAATGTTGAGTAAAAGCGATGTTATGAACGGTCATGTGCCGGATGTATTAATCTACTTTAAACAGGGAGTGCATTTGACTGACGACGAAAGAAGTACAACTTATTGTACACAAGGCACAAGATACTCAACCTTACAAAATGTTATTTCTTAGTGTTAATAGGTTAGGCAGGTACTGTACAGTAGGTCTGCCGTACAGAAAGACAGGCAGACTTGTACTGTAATGTCTACACTATTTACCCATTTTTTTGTCAGAATATTTTCAATTCTTCACTTTCTACCATACGACACACACACACATACACCTTTGAGAAAGCTTCTTAAAGGATCTACATAGCAAAATCCCCAGGGTAGGTTTAACACCCAGAGTGCTGGATTAACACTGCACACTGTTCATACAGGTTCACTTGAACTCATATGACTCTAAACTCCGAAAGTAATGGTGATATTACTAGGTAGATTTACTGTAGCTAAAATATGGCAGAAGGAAGGGCATAAATTTAAACAAGGTGGCACGGTGGCTTAGTGGTTAACAGTTCTCCCAGTCCAAAGACATGTACGCTGATTGGAGTTTTCAAATTGTGTGTGTGTGTGTGTGTGTGTGTGTGTGTGTGTGTGTGTGTGTGTGTGTGTGTGTGCTCTTGTGCTGTATGATGATTTGGCACCCTACGCAGGATGTTCTTTACCTTGTGCCCTGAGCTTCCTGAGACCCTACACAAGTTAAGAGGTTTTTTAATGCTGAATAGATGGATGGATTGTTGGATAGATAGATAAATGGATGGATTAATCCCTAAAATCCCAAGCGGCACAGATCTGTGCTGGGAACACAGCATAGGTCAATGAAAATTAAAAAGTATATATTGTGCTTTTGTGTGCCTTGTCGGTGTGTGGTAATGGGGAAGATTTAGACATCAAACTGTGCATTTGGCTTTTCGGACATGACAATCAGAGAAGTTATTATTTTTATAGGAATGATGTCGCAAAAATATAGAACTCTCAAAATGAGCATATTATTATTACTTTTGATCATAGAAACAACTATAAGCAAGCAAAAAAATGTCATCATGTGTAGCTGTGTATTACTTTGCCTAAGTGACCCTTTTGGAAATTCGATTTGCTCAGTCATGTTCGTGTATATATAGTAAAATTAAACGTTTAAATTCTGTTCATTATATTGCCTAGATTGTGCTGAAAAAAAGCATATATCCCACTATAATATACAATCCTGGGCCATATATGTGTTTATTAAAAAAAAATATATATATATATTTAATATTTTAATGACCACTAGATGTCAGTATTGACCCAAGTGATATCTGTTATAGCACAACGACAACCACACTGAAGTTACTCCAGCACACGATTAAAACATATAATACAAATAAATAAATAAAACAAAACAAAGGAGTTTTATTATTATTATTTATTACAGATGCAACATTCAAATAAAAAGTGGAACCTTAGTCAAATAATGTAAAGACTGTATTTAGCTCAAAAAAAAAAATTAAGGTTGACAGAGGTACAACTCTTCTGTATGTTGATACTTTATATATGGTTAATGTCTGTATATTAATAAAACACTTTAAACGAGAACATTTTCATATCCTTATTAGAAAGTTGAATATTAATTTAAAAAAAGGAAAAAAGTTTGTTTGTAAATAAATAAATATTGAAGAACCACTTTAAAGTTTAAGCAGCCTATATAATTATTCTGCATGTATAATTTATTGTCACAGGGATTAACGGTGCTCTTTACCTGCTGATTAGTTTGAATGGATCTCGAGTTGACCAATCAGAGAGCCGAAACGATGCGGGCTCTTTTCGCGCTGTCGAATGGGATGCGTGTGGGCGGGGCTTTGCTGCGCTCGGGCTTTGTTCTCTGAGACAGGAGTGAAGTTTGAGCTCCGTTATTCCGCAGCACATTGCATTGGACTTGCGAGCTCAGAAACGCGCTGGCCATAATACTCCAAAAACTTTTTATTTCTTACAGAACAGTTTCACGGGGATTTTTTCTTCTTGTTCCTCTTCTTTTTTTTTTTTTTTGTGCAGTTTCAGGATTGTTTCTTAAAGTGCTGGAACTTTTTTCCTTCCTTTACAATGGAAACTTTTCCATCACTGGCATTATGAGGGGAGCAGAGACACGGAGAACTGGGCTCATGGGCTTTCCAGCACACTTTTACATTTAAAGGATTTTGCATTTATGTCTTTTGCATTTAAGGTATTTTTTGCATTTATACCTGTTGCATTCTATTATTTTTTTTGGCATTGACGCCTGTTGCATATAAATGCATTTAACACAGAAGAACATCATTAGTTCCCTTTGCACATAATTTCTCTTGAAAACCAACTAAAAAAATACATATAAATATTTGCATTGCTGCAGGAGAAACACATGCACGGCCCAATTCTGGGTTGCTTTCAAAAGTTTTTGTTCTTCTCAGCGTGCTTCATACTTGGAGTGGATGCATCTCTGTTCCAGAGAGCTGGACTGGCAATTTCAGCATGGAGCCTTCAGGTAGGAGTCTCTCTTCGTTTCAGCTGCTTTTGTTGATCTTATGGACTTTATGGCACCGGTCGTCATCCAGCCAAGTTCGCCATGAGTTCCATGTTTTGGAAGAGCAGCCAGTTGGCACTTACGTGGGCACCGTGGACCCCAAACCTGGATTTACTTACCGTTTTGGCGAGAATCACAAGCTGTTCACCATCAATGGCACAAACGGCGTGATACGTACTTCCTCAGTGATCGACCGAGAGACCTTGCCAAGTGACATCATTAATGTTGTGGTGTTGTCCAGCCAGCCCACATACCCTACAGAGGTCAGAATTGTTGTTCTGGATGTGAACGATAATGCTCCTGCGTTCCCAGATGCGACCATTGCGGTTTCGTTCAGAGAGGACGCGGTCGGGGGCAGGCAGGTCATCCTGGACACTGCTACAGATGCAGACATTGGCAACAACGGAGTGGATCACAATACTTATCGGATCATTAGTGGCAACGAGAAGGGAACATTTCGCCTGGATGTTACTGTGAATCCAAGCGGAGAGGGTGCCTTTTTACATTTGGTGACCACAGGTGGCTTGGACAGGGAGCTAACTTCCTTCTACCAGCTTCTTGTTGAGGTCCAAGACAAAGGGGAACCTAAAAAATATGGCTATCTCCAAGTAAACGTCACCGTCCAGGATGTTAATGACAACCCACCCATGTTTGACTTAGATCAGTACCAAACAAGCGTGTTCGAAGATGCAGCTGTAGGGTCTAGCGTTTTGCATGTTGCAGCCACAGATCAGGACGAAGGTGCTAACGCAGACATCAGGTACTTTTTAGATGAAGGAACCCCTTTCCAAATAGACCCAAAAGCAGGTACTATTATTATTAAAGAGGCTTTAGATTACGAGAGCAAAAAAGAATATTCCTTCACCATACATGCTACAGATAATGGAGTACCTTCGCTTTCAGGAAGGACGGAAGCAACAATTAAACTGCTTGATGTGAATGATAATGATCCTGTGGTAAAGTTTAGGTATTTTCCTACCACTTCAAAATTTGCTTCTGTTGATGAAAACGCACAAATTGGAACGGTAGTAGCATTGTTGACAGTTTCTGATTCAGATTCCTCCACAGCTAATGGCAATATATCCGTTTCTATTCTTGGCGGGAATGAGCAGGGCCACTTCGAAGTGCACACTTCCCCTGTCCCCAACCTGAGCTTAATTAAAGTGGCCAGTGTGCTAGACAGAGAGCGGATATCATCCTATAACCTTACGGTATCTGTGTCTGACAACGGAAAACCAGTGTCTCGATCTTCTTTTGCTAGCCTAGTCATATTTGTGAACGATATTAACGATCACCCACCCATATTCCAGGAAGCAGTCTATAGGGTTGATATTAGTGAAGATGTTCCCAAGGGCAGCTACATTAAAGGCGTCTCAGCCACTGATGGTGATTCTGGGCAGAATGCTAACCTACGTTACTCGCTAGTGTCGGGGAACAGTTTGGGTTGGTTCGCCATTAGTGAGAACAGCGGCCTGGTGACTAGTGCGGCCACACTTGATAGGGAAATTGCATCTGAAATCACACTGAACGTAAGTGCCAAAGACCAAGGCCTGCAGCCTAAGATATCATACACCACGCTGATTGTGAACATCATGGATGTGAACGACCAAGTCCCAACATTCACACAAAACACGTATCATATATCTCTGGTTGAGCATTCACCAGCAGGCAGTGAACTCCTACTGCTGTCCGCCGTAGATGCAGATCTTGGTGACAATGGCACAGTACAGTTCACCTTTGACTCGGAAACACCAGCTAACCTGCAGGAGCTATTCCATTTAGATGCTGTAACAGGGAGGTTAAGCACTACTTCTGAGCTGGATAGAGAAGAACAGAGTTCTTACCAACTGTATGTTAAAGCTACAGATGGAGGTTCTCCCGCTTTACATTCTACTGCCAAAGTCAACATCACGTTAAAAGATATTAACGATAACAAGCCAGTCTTTTACCCTGTGCAGTATTTTGCTACCATTAAAGAAAATGAGCCTCCTGGATCTTATGTCACAACCGTGTCAGCCTCTGATCCTGACCTAGGTCGAAACGGCACCGTCAGATATGCAATCACTGCTGGAGACACTTTCAAGTTTCACATCAACAGTAACACGGGCAAAATCACAACGTTAATGCTTCTGGACAGGGAGGAGAAAACAAGTTATCAGTTGCAGGTTTCTGCTACAGATGGAGGAGATCTGCGTTCGCATACACAAGGCACTGTAACCATAAACGTTATCGACACACACGATAACCCACCTTCATTCAGCCAGAAGGAATACAGCTTTGTCATTTTTGAAAACACCATCCATGGTACTGTGATAGGCACAGTGTCAGCTACTACGCTTGACTTGAACAGCAATATTAGTTATTTGATAGCATCAGGAGACCAGAGAGGCCTTTTTCAAGTAAATAGTGTAACAGGACAGATAACAGCCACTGGATTAATTGACAGGGAGGAGCAGGCATTTTATCAGCTGAAGGTGATCGCCAAAGGTGGAGATGTTACAGGAGAAACTTTAGTCAACATCACAGTAAAGGATCTGAATGACAATGCTCCTCATTTTCTCCATCCTGTGGAGCATGTAAGTGCGGTAGAGAACTGGAAGATGGGCCATCACATATTTCAAGCAAAAGCTTTTGATCCCGATGAAGGTCCTAATGGTATGATAGAGTATAGCCTCCAGCAAAACCCCAAAGGTCTCTTTCATATTCATGAGAAACATGGACTTATCACACTTACTGGGTCGCTAGAGGTCTCCACAATCTCACACCAGGTTGAGGTTTTGGCCTCTGACCGCGGTGTTCCTCAACGCACCTCCACCCTTGTCTTGACTGTCAGTGTCTATGATGTCAATGACAATGCACCTGTTTTTGACCAGCTCTCGTATGAAGTTATAATCTTGGAGTCAGAACCGGTGAACAGTCGTTTCTTCAAGGTGGAGGCTACAGATAAAGACTCTGGAGTAAATGGGGAAATAGTGTATGACATTACTGGTGGGAACACTAATGACGTTTTTGGTATTTTCCCTGATGGACATTTATATATAAAGGCAGAGCTGGACAGAGAAATGCAAGACAGGTACAATCTTCTACTGGTGGCACGGGACAGAGCAGTAGAGCCATTAAGCGCTAGTGTAAACGTGACCATTATTCTAGATGATGTAAACGATAACCGGCCACTTTTCAACAGCACAAATTATGTGTTTCGCTTCAAGGAAGAGCAGCCGCGGGGTTCACTAGTCGGACAAATTTTTGCAGAGGATAAAGACCTTGGGCCAAACAGTGAGGTGAGGTACTCTTTTGAAACAACACAATCAAACTTTGAGCTGAATGCCATCACTGGAGAATTGACTAGCACGCTACAATTTGACAGGGAATCTCTGATGAGGCAGAGAGGCACGGCCGTTTTTACCTTTACGGTTATTTCGTCTGATCAAGGACTTCCTAAGCCTCTCAAAGACCAAGCCAAGGTGCAAGTCTACATTCAGGATATCAACGACAGTCCACCCAAGTTTACTAAGGACATCTACCAGGCATCCATCTCAGAGTCGGCACAAAACATGACACAGCTCCTGAGAGTATCTGCTTCAGATGTGGATGAGAATAAAAATGGACTGGTGCATTACCACATCTTAGAAGGCAACGAGGAAAGCCAATTCAGCATTGACAGCAGCTCTGGTCAAGTCACACTTGTGGGAAATTTGGACTACGAAGCCACATCCTCTTATTCTCTTAAGATCATAGCTGAAGACTCTGGAGCAGTCCCACTATCGTCTTCTTGCCTACTGAGCATTAGCATTCTAGACGAGAATGATAACTCTCCATCTTTTCCAAAGTCCACCATTACAGTAGATGTTCTTGAGAACATGAGAATTGGAGAGCTTGTGGCATCCATCACAGCGACTGACTCAGATTCGGGTTCCAATGCTGATATAACATACAGCATCACAGCTAACAACAATCATGGCACTTTTAGTATTAGTCCAAGCACTGGTAGCATCTTTCTTGTCCGAAAGCTAGACTATGAAACTCAGTCCATCTACAAACTGAACATCACTGCAAAGGACAATGGCAGGCCTCAAAGATCCTCTTCCATCCCTCTTATTATTCATGTCCGAGATTTCAATGACAACCCTCCCGTTTTTACTCCTGGTGATATTTTTAAGTCCATACCTGAAAACCTTCCTCTGTCCACCTCCGTCATGGCAATCACAGCCCATGACACAGATGCAGATATTAATGGACAGCTGGAATACTCAATAATACAGCAAATTCCAAGAGGGAACCACTTCCGCATCAATCCGATCAATGGTGTCATCGTGACAAATGGCGAGATTGACCGAGAGTTCTCAAACATGTTCGAGTTGACTATAAAAGCAACAGATCAAGCAGTTCCTGTGGAGTTCCGTCGTTTCGCACTCAAGAATGTCACAATCTGGGTCACTGACCAAAATGACAATGTTCCAAACTTCATCTCCCAGAATGCCCTGGTGGCTGAACCCAACATTGTAATTGGCTCGATCCTGACAACAGTTGTAGCTTATGATCCTGATGAGGGTGCAAACGGTGAGGTGGAGTACGAGCTGGTCAAAGATGACGCGGATACGTTCATCATGGACAGGTACAGTGGTGACATCCGACTGGCGTCCCAGCTTGTCCCTTCGAAACTAATCTACAGTCTCATAGTTTCTGCCACTGACCATGGTACGGAGCGAAAAACATCCCGTACCGAATTAACTATCATTTTACAAGGTGCTGATGGGCCTGTTTTCTCTCAGCCCAAATATATCACAATTTTAAAGGAAGGTCAACCTCCTGGCACCAACGTCATCTCACTAGACGCATCCAGCCCTCAGGGCTCTGGCACCAAAGTGGAGTATTTCATCGTGGCCGTCCGGAGTGGCGGAAAAGCCGTGGGAAGGCTTTTCACCATTGGCCGTCACACGGGCATGATCCAGACAGCAACCGAACTGGATAGGGAGCAAGGAGCTGATTTGTACCTTCTGGATGTCTACGCCATTGAGACAGAGACCAGCCAACCTCGAACTCAGAGAGCTGAGGTGAGTAATGCCTATTTTCCTGCTTAGTCGTGTTTGCATCGTTCACCTTATTTTCCTGGGAAAACCTAATTAGGTTAAACGTTTTTGGAAATGTGTGCTTATGATTCTGATGGCTCTTGCATATTATGCTTGAAAAGGTCCAAGAAAATTAGAATTCATGGCTGTGCTATAACATATGCTGAAGTCATTGGCCTGGTTTGGGGGGATCAGGTTTTCTGATGGAAAAACTGGCAGCCACACTCCTCAAGTTAAAACACACACACATTTTTGTATATTTGTTAATTAAAACCCTGCTTTATGTATTTTTCTGAGAGATCTGGGTTGTGTTAGATGTAAATAACCTTGCACTTGAGCAAGTCATGGTTGTTGTAAGTGGGATTTTGTGTTTTTGGCAGGCTATCCTTATTGTTTCAAACTCATGCTATAACTGGTTCACAGAGGCGACTGCTGGGTTTTGTCTTAGAGAGGGAAGTGTGTGCGTATCCTGTGTTTTGTCGAAGTTCCTGCCCAGGCCATCTTATCAGCTGGCACGAATTCCACAAATCAAGATGTCAGACAACTTTACTGATTATTCTTATAACTGATTACTCATTTAAATCATGGCCAAACTGAGGGAGTTGGATGGTAAGGAATCATTTTTTTTTTTCAGTTTTGTTAGAAGTCCAGAAAGAAAAATGGGGAGTTTAGGGGGTGGGGTAAGGGGTGCAGGGGGGCATATTAAAGATGTGGAAAGCAGCAAGCAGTGAGTGTTTCAACTCCATTCTGATACCTGTCTCCAACAGAGCGAAGGGGGTAATTACGCTGGATCTGAGTTTTTTCTGGCAGATTTAAAGCCGGGTGGTCCTGCTTTTGTGCCACCAGCTTTAGCTCAGGGGGCAATAAATGACCGTTAAATTCAGATGACCCTTTAAGTCTTTGCTGAATAGAATTTTTTTCCTTCTCCAGAGAAAAGGAGAGCGGTTGAAAAAAAGGAAAACATTCGAAGCCGAAACCGTGTAGTAGTAGTACTACTATGCCGTGATGCTTTCTTTCGTGCTCCTGCTAAATTGTCCCCTCGGGATCGAGTTAAAATCCTGTGCAGCAGAAAAGAGAGAGTAGTGGTGGTGATGGGGTGAGGGTGGGTGTGTGTGGTGGGGGGGGAGTGTAAGGGTTTGGAGGATCAGATGAAACTTTAGGCTGACTTTTTGGGTGGCTGAGGCTGAGCCACTCCTCAAATCAAAACCAAATGTGACTCTATATATGCGTTGAAGGAAATTTTAGCTGGAACCGAAAGTTTTGTGTTATTACAGGCTTGTTGTTACGCATGCATAAATTGGATTTTTCCCCCCTGCTTTTGCTCTCTTTCGGTTCAGCCCTGCAACATGTCCTCAAAGAAAATAAATATTTTGTTTTTAACGTAATAAAGGACAAAAACATCATGCTTTTTTTCATCAGCTTTTATCTAACGTTTAACACTCATGTCCTCACCAGCTCCTCTTACATTCTTTTTCTCTCTCTCTCCACTGCCCTGAAGACTCTTCAAATTTACTGCTGATACTGGAGACTCCTTCTATAAATGCTAAACAACATATCAGCAATTACCTGTTCCTCTTTTTTATAAAAAAAAATTAAAAAAAAAAGTAAAAAAAAAAAAAACGTGGCACTTCTCTGTGTATGTTGTCAGGAATTTAAGTGGAGAACTGCAGGATGGAGAAAAAGTGGAGATAAAGAGAACAGAGACGGTGTGTTTAGATTAAATAATGATGTTAAAAGAGTGTGTTCCAGGCTGTGTCGCTGGCACATGTTTGATGATGATCAACAAAACAGGATCGAACACACGCACACAAAACGGTTTACATATTTTTATGTCCGCAGGAACATCTTCATTCAGCCATTTTTAGTCCATGCATGAGCAATCAGTGTATGTTTGTGGATTTGTGTGTGAGAAAGTGTGTGTGTGTGTGTGTGTGTGTGTCTTTCATCTTCTCTCTCTCTCTCTCTCTCTTTTTCACTTTTTGAACTAAAGCTCCTCTATATTGACAATGACACACAAAGAGAAGAGCAACTGATTGCACCTTTTAAATCTTACTCACTTGCGCGAGCACCACACACACACACACACACACACACACACACACACACACACACACACACACACACACTTACTCTTTGCCCTTGTTTACAGAATATAGTTACATGAGCGTCTGTTCCATCTGTCTGATCTAATACTGCAATTTCTCTCTCTCTCTCTCCCTCACTCTCTCTCTCTTTGATTTAACATCGTTATTCTTCTTCTTGTCCCTCATTTGGTGACAGATTTAGAGGCTGGACCTAAAAATGAACCAGATTACCTTTCTCCGTTTCTCTCTATCTCTTTTTCTGAGGTTGAAGGTTTCGGACGTTTAGGGAGCTTCCACATTCCAACAAAAGAGAGAGAGAGCGAGAGCATGAGCAGATGGCTAGAGAAGATAGAGGTGTCTTATGAGTTTGTTTAACTCCAAGGGCTCTGTGTGTGTGTGTGTGTGTGTGTGTGTGTGTGTGTGTGTGTGTGTGTGTGTGTGTGTGTGTGTGCGTGTACTCAGTCCCTTCTCACTATTGTTCCACTCTGTTCACACACACACACACACAATGTGGTTCTGGCTATGAAGAGAAAAATCACAGGTTTGCAATAAAGCACTCATTTAAGTTTCGACAGTGAAAATTAAGTACTTGTTTATGATGCACAGAAACCTTAGAAAGATGTTCTATAGCACGTCTGAGTAAAAAGCATAGCGAAACGTTGTTACCTTAACGACATTTGCATAATTTCTCAGTAAAGGTGTTAAAATTAATTTCCAACAATGTTTATAAGTAAAACTAACCTTGGTAGCTTCAGAACTTTTGTATCATGTCTAACGTGAATATTTGAACAAACTTTAATAAAACAACTATTTTTGTGCTGTACAAAAGCAAAAGTACAAAAAAGTACTTTTGTGCTAAAAGTACACTTTTAGCACTTTAAGCATGTTTTTTTTTTTTTATCAAAACCTTTAGCAAAACTTTAGTAAAAGCATTACTTACACTAATACTATCACTGCTGTCATATATTTCACATTATGTCTTTCTAGACATGCAACAATTAGCACTTCCTAGATTGTTTTTCAATAGAAAACTATATGAAATTCACAGTATTAGCATGGGGTTGTAGTAGAAAAAAAATTAATAAGTAAGACTTCCTACCTTATCAATTGTAGCACAAAGTATTAAAGCTGATGCTTCCAGTTTTGTTTATTTTACAGCTTTGTTGACAAAATTCTTGTATTTCTCATAATTTCTTATAATTATTGTGTCTATAATTAGGTTGAAGAAAAACTAAGGGTTAATGATTAGAGCACAATGTCTTAGTAAAATTATACAGTACGTTTAGTAAAAATGCTCCCAACATTGGTTATAAAATAAATCTAATCACATATCAAATTAACATTATTAGCACCACGCCTGGGTAGAAATGTTATAATAACATCCTTAGTGGTGGTTTTCATTATTAAATAACTACTTTTAGCTTCACATTTTAGGAAAAGCGTTATAGCTTAATGCTTTTTTAACACAAATTTCAGCACTGTTAGTAACAGAAAGTAATAAAACACACTTTTGGCATCATGTCTTCTATACAAAAATACTATACTTAACACTTTTAGCATTAAATTAACACTGTAAGCACCATGCCTTGGTAAATGTGTTACTTTACTTATGATCCTAAAAAAATTTTTTGTTTCTTAAAAACAAATTTTTTAAAATTAAACGTTTTTAGCATTACATCGCAATCTACGTATTTTACTGAGACAATGTGTTAACTTTAGACAATTTTCTACTTCTACGTATTCTAGTTTCCTTCTTTTAGTTTTATACTTCTACTATTTTTCTGGTAAACACAAAAATGCGCAGAAACACACAAACTCCCGCTAGCAAAAACAAGTTTGTTTAGAAACAGACACAGTGTGTTGCTCTGTCCTAACTTTGTTAGTATCATTGAGTCTTAGCATAACCAAATGTTTTGATGCACACACTGTGTAATTGGTTATATAATAATTGCGTAACAACATGATGTTTGTGTTTAAAGGAAATTAGGTTTTTTGGCATTCCAGACAACACAGACCTTTGCTATGTGTTTAGAGAAGTCTGGAGCCATTGTGTTTTTTTTTTTCATTTTTTTTTCTGCCCTTGCATTGTTTTTCTCCTGGAAGCGTTTCAGTCCAGCATTGGGTTCTGCGCAGCTGAAAAACGGCACGCAATTCTCAGCATGGAGTGAATTTTTACTGAATTTCTTTCGAAAGGGATCCTTCTGGTCGGTGACTCAGGGATAGATTGATTTTGTCTGGGAGTTCAGTCTTGAGGAAATAACATTAAGGTGTTATGAGAATGGAGAGAGTAGAATATGTGTGTGTGTGTGTGTGTGTGTGTGTGCTTGTAAGATACAACTGAGCTAATAAATCAGTTTGTGGACACATACATAATATTGGATATACATGCTGGCCCTATCGGATTATGCGACCTCAGCAGAGCACACACACACGTGCACACAAACACACACACACACACACACGTGCACACAAACACACACACATGTGCACACACTGGTGCATGTGGCTACTTACCTAACTCAGTAGGTGGTCTATGAAGGTTAAAGTTGGGGAATGTTATATGTGTGTGTGTCTGTGTGTGTGTGTGTGTGTGTGTCCTGTTGTACAGCAATAAAATTGAATGCATGAACTGCAAAACTGGTGCTTTCACACCTTCTAATCCAGCTGCTTGTTCGGTGTTTGGTTCAGTTTTTAAAAAAGGGCAGGTCGTAATTTTTTTTCTCATTTATAATTAGTTGCATTTTACAGCTCCACACTAAGTAATTATAAACATATAAAAACATTACAACCTGGAATAAAAGAATCTAAATCTGAGATTTTGATTATAAGCAACTTGCTAGCATATAAAAGCATAAAACACTTTTTGACATGCTGTTTTCAGAAGATACGCTGTAGGTAGACCAAGCAACTTGCTTCTGCTTATATATGCTATTGTTGTTACTTCATCTCAGTGAATTATGGGATGTTTTTTCTCTTTTTTTCTTTCTTTTTTTCCCTTTTTTTTTCTTTTTTTTCTTTTTTTTTCTTTTTTTCTTTCTTTTTTTTTTTTTGTCAATTCACCAACTTTTGATATTTCACTCGGATCAAGAACACTTTCTGGCGAATTAACCCCTATTGTTACACGAGAATGCAAGCACACACTAATGCGCAAATGCAAACACACAAACACATAAAAACACACACACACACACTGTAGTGTTTAGCAGTCCCTGGTTTGTAAACATGTTGCAGCTCCAGCTGTTGTTGTTTACCGTGGACTTTGAATATCCGACATTCCATTTTGGATTGTTGGATTTTATGAGATTTTGGGAACGTCAAGTTTTTTTTTTTTGTTTGTGTGTGTGTGTGTGTGTGTGTGTGTGTGTGTGTGTGTGTGTGTGTGTGTATGAACAACTTTTGGAAGGTACTAGCGAGACAGAAACATTTTAACAGTCCTCCATCTTTCTGCATGTGATGAGTGTGTGAGAGATGCATAGAGAAAGGCAGCTTGACCTTTAGTATCCACACACACACATATATACTCACACACACAGGCAGTTATGCGGTCTAATATGGGGGTCAGACAGGGCAGTTGACAGTCAGAAGATCAAACTGTGAGGCTGAGATCAACTCCATATGATCACCACACACACACACACACACACACACACACACACACACACACACACACACACACACACACACACCAATCTTTTGTAAAACACACTTAAAGACATGGTTCAGTTTCACTGGAGAAAAATGATCACTGTGTGTTTTTAAATATAACACACACATACACACAATCCAGAAATATGAGAACTAACACTGACTGGGAAATGTATGTAACCTTACGGAGATGAAGAGTTGATGTTATTGAACCTGACATTTGAAAAAAACTAAGGTTAATAAGAAAGGATTAAAACAGTTGGGAGCATGTCGTTAGAGGACAGTCATCAATGACAGGACGCTTCTTTTACCACCCGGAGGTTGATCAGTTTAAATAACTGCTTTTAATACATTTTACACAAGATATAATTTTTTATCAGTTTATTGTTAGTGGAGTTCACTCTGCTAAAGATCAAGCCACAGTTGGGCTCTTGTACAAAGCCTCTAGCTCTATGCCCATACAAAAACCTCTCCACCATTGCCAAAGCCCAAATGAGAAAGGACGGGGGTTGCTAGCAATTCCTGTAAAACCCACCATTAAAACTAACATTGAGATCTATAGAAATGATGTAACCCATTGGCCAAGCCTTGCCAAAGGACAAATACCCTGTAGCCATCCATCGCACACAGACAGAATTTGGGAACTGCCAGTTAGGCTAATCCGCATGTCTTTGGACTGAGGAAGGAAACCGTAGAACCAGTAGAAAGACCACCAAGCACAGGGAGAACATGCAGACAGACCCGAGGCGGGAACTGAACCCAGACTGTGTGGGTGAAAGACGACAGGCATATAAAATGAAGAGAAAGTTTTTAAAGCACAACTGCATTCGCGAATCAGTCGATTATTATTATTATTATTATTATTTTTTTTTTACATAGGCACAGAATCACTTTTTTTCCCCTTCACTGTTTTGAAAGTAGATGAGCTTTTGCTTCACGATTTTATTCAGTAAGCTTCCAAAGAAACATGTTCGCCTGGTTTAGACAAAAACTGCAGTGATTCGTTTGGGAGTTGAAAGAAGTCGACTCTTATAGAAGAGTCATATTGAGTCAAATGATCTGACGGTAAAAAAATTCCCAGCTCTAGTGTGTGACTGGGTGTGTTTGACAGAAAGTACGTTTATAGTAAGATATTGAGTGTATGCTTGTTTAACACTTTGTGTGTGTCTGTGTGTATGGCTTGCAGTAACTTCCTCTCCATAAGCTCTCACTTTCTCTAACACACACACACACACACACGCAATGTGTATAAAGTGTTTCGGACTCATAAATCAACGTCACACTTAAACACAATGCGCACACAATAGAGTGACCGAACCATTGAGAGGTCCTTAACCCTGAAACAGAGAGAGAGAAGGAGAAACCGGATAGACACTGACACACACATTTCACTGGGGTCAATTGGGTTAAAAAATAGAGGTGCATAGGGAAAAAAATATATATATATTTACATACCAAATTTGTATTTAACGTGAGCAGTAGGCTCCACTGATTTGTCAGGCTTTTTCAAGGCCTCTCCTCTCGCCTCTCTCGACGGGACAATAACGCTTTGTTGTGTTATCATTACACACACTGACACCAGCATCACATACCATTTCCAGCGTGGGTTCTTTGCACTTTGCAGGACTATTCTTGAAGAGGCGTTTAGGCACATGGGAAATGTTCTTCATTATTGCACCTGACAAGTCAAGAGTTGACCAATTATCAGCTACAACGAACATGTGCGCTACAATTTGAAAATGGCACGCTCACACATAAACACACACACACACACACACACACACACACTAATACCCATATGCATGGACCTACAAAGGATATCTCGAAAGTTCTTTGGCACCGTGAGAAGTTAGAAATACAACACAACACAATGGGGTGTGCTGTTATAGTCAAATTATCAGTGACGGATGGTCACACAAGGTGGATTTACTCTTACTACCACAAAGTTGATTCTTTTCTGAGAACAGTAATTCCTCTAAGGTTATATTCATTCTACTAAAGAACAGCACATCTTACATCATTCTTTTTCCGTCCTGCTTATCCTGTGTAGGATTGTGTTGTGTAGCCCCGGAAAACTTCACAGTTTCTAGTGTAAACCTTTTATTTGCATTACAGCTGGAATGAACGCCAGAGCCTCCGTTATACACAACCGAGTAACGTCTTCTGACCAATCGGATGCAAGGATTCATTCAGGAGGGGGTTTGCTTAGAAATAGAAAGCTGCTTTTGGAGCAAGGTTTGAGGTTAAAACATAGTATAGTATTGCATTGCATAGCACAGCATTGGCACAGTATAGTACAGTACAGTGTAGTATATTCTGATATTGTGTAATTGTATAGCAGAATAATACTGTAGCAATGCATAGTATAGGGGTATAGTAGTAAAATATATTGCGGGTACTATATATATGTACACTATATATATAGTCGTGTGTAGTATAGTATAATATAGAGTAGTAGTACAAAACAGTACAGTATAAACAAATATAGTGCGATAGTATAGTATAGTTAAGTATAGTATAGTAGTATAATTGTACAGTATGGCATATTATAGTTCAGAAAAATAGGACTGTTTTGTGGTGCAGTAGCGCAGAAAAGTTTAGCATAGGAGTGTAATCTACGGTGGCCGAGAAGTGCAAAACAAGTTAACACAATGAAAACATAATAACAAATTAAAAACCACAATAACAAAACCCAAAACAGAATAAAACATTCAAAAACAAAATAACAAAACCCAAAACTAATTTGTTATTTTGTTTTGCGTTTTGTTAATTTGTTTTCGGTTATGCTATTTTGATTTTTAGTTTATTTTGTTTTTGGTTTTGATATTTTGATTTTGAATTTGTTATTTAGTTTTCGGTTTTGTTAATTTGTTTGCACCTCTCGGCCGTTCAGAAACGAACCGGAAAAGGTAGGTATAGTTTGCGAATTAAATTCTTACCGCTGATTGGACGAGACATCTGTCACTCAAGATATACAGGAAGTACTGTAGCGGCGGTAGATTTGTGTGTGTATGAATGTGCAAACATGTCCTGTCCTTATTGTGGTTTCAAATATGGCGTTCTGCCAAATTTTTGCAGTTCTTGTGGAAAAAATCTTTTGCTTTTAAAAGAGACACAGCAGTTCGCAAACTAATCTTTCTACCGTGACGTGTCATCAGCATATCCAAAATCACGGCATACGAATGTCCGTCCTGAAAGTAACGTTGAATAAATTCCATTTCCTTGCTTTCTAATGAAAAATGTAATTTTTTTCTTAGTTTTGCACACTGAAATTTTTTTTTTAAATGAAGCAGAACACACAAGAAAGAGACACAATTTCCTACTTCCTGTTTATCTTGAGTGACACATGTCTCGTCCAATCAGCGGTAAGAATTTAATTCGCAAACTATACCTACCTTTTCCGGTTCGTATCTGACTGGCCGAGAAGTGCAATACAAATTAACAAAACCCAAAACAAAATAACAAATTCAAAACCAAATTAGCA